>VDFB02263434.1:0-28777 GCA_007258455.2 Sequoia sempervirens
AAGTTAATATATATTTATTTTATGTTTTTAGTTTTAATAATTAAAATTAAAATAAGAAATTACTATATTCTTTATTTTATTGTTTAAAATATAGTGTTTTATTTTGTTTTTAAATTAAAATATTTTTTATTTTTATGTTTTATAAAATAAAATTTAGTATTTTTTATTTAATTTTTGAAGTAAAAATACAAAATGAATATATTTTGATTTTATGTTTTCAAAAATAAAATCTGTATTTTGTCTTTGAAACGTGCAGATTGTTACTTTATGGCTCCCAAGAAATCAACTGCCGAGGCATGGAAATATGTCACTCGCAATGGTACAAGTCTCACATGCAACAAGTGTCACAAACCTTTTACTGGAGGTTTGACAAGGGCAATGGACCATTTACTTGGTATTTCAGGGGGTGCAGGAGGAGGTGTTGAAGCATGTCCAAACGTTACCCCAGAAATGAGAGTTGCTTTAGAGAAAGAACAGTCCTCTTCAATTGTAGGAAAGATGAAGAATGCACAAAAAAAGCAGAGAATAGAAGAGGAAATGGCTCAGTCTAGACACACAGCATCTATCATGTCTTCCTCTTCCACCTTACCTAGGCATGTGGGTAAATCAAAAGAGAGTGGAACCTTGAACAGTTTTTGGAAACCAGTAGAGAAACAACAGGTGGATGATGCATTAGTTGATTTGTTTTACTCAAGTGCGATTCCATTCAATGTTGCAAGGAATCCACATTTTCGTAATGCAATTCAGAAAGTTGCAGAGTTTGGCAAAGGGTACACACCCCCAACTTCAGAGGCTTTTAGGACAACTCTTTTGCAGAGGTCAAAAGATAGAGTGACTGAGAAATTAGTTGATGTCAAAGCCTCTTGGAATGAAACAGGTTGCACTATATTGAGTGATGGATGGTCAGATATATGTCAAAGGCCATTGATTAATGTTTTGGTGTCTTCTCCTGATGGTGTTGTGTTTTTGAAAGTGATTGACACCATGAACCACAAAAAAACTTCTTAGTATATTTTCCAAATATTAGAGGAAGCCATTCTTGAAGTAGGGGTGGAAAATGTGGTTCAAGTTGTAACTGATAGTGCAGCAAATTGTGTGGGAGCTGGGAAACTGATTACAGAGAAGTACCTAAGAATATATTGGAGCCCATGTGCAGCCCATTGTCTCGATTTGCTGCTTCATGACTTGGCTAAATTCCCATGGGTACATGAAGCTATTCATAGAGGGAGAGCAATTGCAAATTTCATACGGAATCATCGTCTCACATTGAGTCTTTATAGGCAGCATGCATCCAAGGAGTTGTTGAGGCCTTGTGAAACAAGATTTGCATCATTTTATATTACTTTGAAAAGAGTGGTTGAAGAAAAAACAGCTTTGAGGGCTGTTATTTGTTCCAATCAGTGGGAAAATTTTGTGCTTTCAAAAGGTCCTAAGGGGAAGAACATAGAGCAAATTATTCTAAATAGCAATTTTTGGGAAAGTGCAGCAAAAGTTTTGATTATATGTGAACCAATTGTTGACGTGCTTCGTATGGTTGATGGTGACACTCCTTGCCTTGGCATGCTTTATGAAAGCATGGACCGTTGTAAGGAATCTATTCAAAAAGCACTAAACAATGTACAAGCAGAATACATGGAGATATGGGAGACAGTTGATTGTAGATGGAAAATAATGCACACACCTTTACATGCAGCAGCTTGTTTTTTAGAGCCTAAGTTGTTTTCTATTAATAGAAAAGGTGATTCTGAAATTATGGGAGGGCTTTTTGAAGCCATTCAAAAGCATGCATCAAATGCAACAATTTCAGCACTAATCAGAGATCAATGTTGGGAATACAAGAAAGGAGAAGGGATGTTTGGAATGGCAGCAGCCAAATATGACTTGGCACATATACCTGGATATAGATGGTGGTTGGACTATGGAGGACAAACTCCTGAGCTACAAGAGTTTGCTGTTCGCATTTTGAGTCAGGGAGCAAGTTCATCGGCTTGTGAGAGGAACTAGAGTTGCTTTGAACACATCCATTCCAAAAAAAGGAATAAATTGTTGTCTGGAAAGTTGGGAGATCTTGTCTATGTTCGCAGCAATTTAAAATTATTCATGAACAAAGCAGCAAAGAACTCTTCCTCACAAGAAATTTTTGAAGACATAGCAATGCCAGTTGCAGATGAGCCTGACTTTCTAGATGATGAATTGAGCAGTGATACAGATGATGATGATCTAGCATCTCAGCCAAGTGCTCTTGATGACTTGGAGCTTTTTTGAAGTTCTAAAGTCTTGGTTGTTATTGTACCTTTTTGACAAAAGAACATATTCGCAAACGTGATTTCACATGTTTCTTATGGTTTATATTTTATAAATGTGTCATCTTTTTTTAATGATTTCAAATCTATTTATCAATGTTAAACTATTTAAACAATTTTATGGATATATTACTTATATTTATTAAATTTTTTTTTTTTTTACATAAGGCGAATTTGATCCGAATTTTATACTTTTCAAATTTTTTCCTTGCCGAATTTCATCCGAATTTCATTGTTGCCGAATTCGAATTCGAATTCGAATCTTGTGACTTAGGTCGCTGGAAAGCAATCTTCATACTTGAAATGTAATCCTGTTTTCACAACTAATATAAAGGGTGAGGAGCCAACTCCCTCATTTTATATATGTGGCAAATAAAAAGTTAAATAAATTTAAGAAAATCAAAACTTACATAAATCTTAAAATTAAAATCTAGCCTAAATATATTAAATATTATAATCATTTATTATTATAAATTATTACTAAAAAAACTTAAAAGCCACAATGAAGAAGTTTAAAACTAACAGATACATTTTTATAAACAATAGTTTTTTTCAAAAAGGGTTTGGTTGACACCTTCAGTGTCAACATCAACCTTGCAAAGGCAACATCAGCCCTGCAATGGCTTCACTGACCTACATTTTTTGTCTTTATTTTTTCTGGTTAAAAGAAGCATAAAAAATTACTACTGCAGAGCTAACCCTAGCATTTTCCTCTCACAAATCACACGACCATGTACAGGGAAATCTAACGTCAATTTCAAACAAATTGTAGCATTTTTTAATGTTCATTGGATTTGCAATTACTATGATAAAATCCAATGAATTCTGTTACATATTCTGTAAGAACTTGTCCATTTACTAAAATTGTGTTATAAACTTATATGTATGATTCTATGAATATTTCTTGTATGTCTACATCCTCCAATTCATGAAGTTATAAGGAATATGACATTGTGAAAACTATAATGTCATAAACTTTGATGTAATCTACAAAAATGTCAAAAAATAAAGGGGAAGCAAATTACAAAAACAAAAGTTCAAACTATGTCACGAGGTTTGTGTTTGTGTTCAAGTTCAGTGAAGAAAAATTTTGAAACAAGTTTGTCAATAGATAGAAATCAAAAAAAAAGGTGATCTAATTCAAAAGAAAATAAATCTGCAATTTTTATTTTTCTTTGATATATTATAAAAAGTTTAAATTTAAAAATATTAAAAATTAAATAAATTTAAAATTATCCAAACTTAAATAAATTTACAAATATTTAAAATCTAAATAATTTATAAAGTTCAAAATTAAAATCGACCCTAAATATATTATTAACATAATAATAGTTTATCCCCATTATTGGGGTTATGGGACCTAAGGTTGTTCAGACTCGGACTAAGTGGTCTCCTCCTCCAGATGATAACCTCAAGATAAACTTAGATGGGTCTGCACGTGTCATTCCAAGTGAAGCAAACGTTGGGATGTCGATTCATGTCTCTCATGGCAACTTCATCAAAGGGGGCTCTTTTTACCTTGAGGTTAAGTAAAACAATGAGGCAAAAAGGGAAGAGTTTATTCATGGGCTTGCAATGACTTCCTCTCTGAATTCTCATATGCTTCAAGTCAAAGGGGACTCGTAGTTAGTTATCAGAGGACTTCTTAAAGACTGGTGTCAAAATGGTATCTCCACAATCTGCTGGATGAGACCTGTCCAGTTTATCAGTCATCAGTTCCTTCAATGCACCCAAGGTTACAATGGAACCACAGACTTTTTGGCCAATCAAAGTGTTGACCAGAATTTTTTCTCGGCACTAATAAGCAATCATTGGGACACTTGGAAGACTCCTGATTCCTTTTTTGGCAACTGGCAACCATTGTAAGGATCTTTTAGTTTTGCTTGATCATAGCACCTTGCACTTTTATTGCCATACAAGATGACAATGTTTTTGCATGATTGGCTTTTCCAATGGCTCTCCCACTTCCCTCATTGCACATGTTACCCTTCTAAATGTGTGGTATAGTTTTTATCATGTTCTAGATGGTGATCAGTGGCATTCTATTTTTTCTGGGTTTTGTGGGTGGCATTTGGTGGCACTCAGTGGTTCTTTCTGTGGACGCCTGGTGGGCAGTTCTTCTCTGGTGTCTGCGGAAGTGCATTCTAATGGTGAAAAAACATGTCGTAGGTAAGGGTTGTGACCTCTACCATCATGAGAAGGTGTCAAGACTACAACCTATGTAAAATTTTCCACTGCCCTCAATTTGGTTAAAAGCATTCTAAAGCTGGAGGGTGTGGAAGATAATGAGTTGTGTGACTCCATAATGCAGGAAGTTTTGAAGGAGGTGTAAGTAGCTATTCCGTTGATTGATGTGCATAGATGGGTGGTACCAGGTCTGGTTCAGTCCCAATGATAAAAACAAAAAAAAAAGTTTGGTTAATTTCAAATAATACAAATATGCAAAAAAAATGATATGTTATAATCAATTTAAATTTAAAATATTGGAATTTACATAGATTTTAAAAATATTAAAATTTGGATGACTTTGCGGAGAACAAACCAACATCAGTCCAAAGTGAAGGTGTGGATGTGGCTATCAAAAGCATGTCTCCTCAAGCCCTCCACATTTGCTACCTGCTCAACACCAAATGGAGGTTCTGCAAGCTTTCTGTCTTAACTTGCAGAAGGTGATTAAGTACTTGCTTGTGGCTCAGAAGAAGGAAGTGTTGGAGGTGACTAGTGCTCATACTCTACTCTCCTTGGATGAGCTTCATCTGGTACAGTCACAGCAAAGGACAGAAGTCATTCATGGTGTTCAGTTTTCTACTTTGGCTAATTGTGGAGACAAAACTCTGGTTTAAGTTTCTTCAGTGGTTGTTGGCATGGTTGATGCTTCAGGTGTTGATGTTGGTTTGGCAGCTGGTCTAGTCTCTGATGGCCTGGTTGATGGTGGCACAAGCGCATTGGTGGCTAGGGTGTGACACATGGCTGATGATGCTGATTGTCGAGGTTGCTGTCCTTTGGGTTTTGGGCTGTGTTCTTTTGTTTCCTGCTCTTTGTTGCCCTGTATGGACCGTTTATAAGATGCCCCTGTGTGGCCTTTTCTTCTTTTGCCCCTGCCTGGATTTTATATTAGCTTTTTAAGCTTTGCAGTTTGTATGGTCTCTGGTTTACTGTTTTCTTTGGCAGGGGCCTCTATAGTACTCCCTAGAATTATATCAAAAAAGTATATAATAATAGTTTATAAAATTATATATATAATAAATGCTTTTAATTAAAAATTAAAACCTAAAACTAATACATTATTGTTAATAACGAAGTGATTTTTTAAATGGTGAGGCTTAGCCATCACCTGCAATGTCAGCGCCAACATTGCACGGTCAACCTCAGCCCTATAAAGCCTGCATCAGCCAAGCTAAGACTGCATACTTTTCAGCCAACCTGCATTTTTTTTGGAGGTTTATTAAATGTTTGCTGGATTTTGAATTTGTATGATAAAATCCAGCAAACTTTGTGACATAGGGTGCAACAATTAGCTGCAGCTAGGTTATAGCTAAACAACTGGAACCAATTGTCATCATACTACCCATAAAGCATTTGGGAAAAATAAACAAAACTACTAAGCCAATTGGACTAAGTTATGTAGTATTTGTTAGTTGCCATTGTTTCTGGGACTTTTTAACCTATGACAGGTCCTAATTGCAATAGCAATCAAACAAACTCTGAGAGTAGTACTATACATGTGATAGTGACAATTTTAAAAACAATCAACTCCACCATTGACATTAGAATAGTTTGTGTGGTTAAGTAGGCCATAACAAGTGTAGACACAAATAATTTCACTTTTGCTATCATTATATTATCAACATCATTCTTCTATATTCCTCATTTATTCTTCATTATTCATTTTATTATCCATTTAATTATCAATCATCATTTAATTAAATAATTCCCCATTATTTAATTAAAATGAGTTAATTTCCAATGAATATTTAAATAAATAAATTAAACTCCTCAATTCCACCTCATATTCTCCAATTATCCATTAAATAAATAATTAAATCTTCAAATACCATCTCATTTAGTTAACTAATAAATCAAAATTAGTTAACTCGTTAGTCAAATCAGTCCATCACCAATCTATTCAGTTCACTCCCTCATGCAATCAGTCAATTCCTTCATACACTCACTTCACTTACACATGCAATCAGTAAACTCCTCCATCAAATCATGTCTCATGCAAGCACTCAATTCCTTCATGCACTCAGTCAACTTACTCATCTATCCTTCATGCAATCAGTTAACCCCTCCTAACAATCCAATCTATTGAGTTAACTTAAAAATCACAAATTTAAATAAAAATTAAAATAATTTTCATCTCACCCATGTTTGCCACCTCTCCACATTAACTCCAGTCATAGACCAGACTCAGGCTCCAAGATCAAATCTAGACCATCCATTCATCCTCTTGAAAATCTATAAATACATCCTCAGCCTATCCTCTTCAATGTCTTCATCACCAATCATCAATACAAAGCAATGCTGTTAATTTCATCATCCAAAGAATGCTAAGATTATGCTGATGGAATGAGCACCCACATATCGATGGCATCTTGAGCATATCCATTAAGTGCTCAATCAGAAGTTTGCAGCTGCACAGATTAGTGTAGTTGTGTTTTAAATTATTGTTTTTAATGCATATCATTTTTTCTAATTTCCTTGCTGACAACAAGTACACAAAAGCTGAATTTATAACTAAAAGATATTGTTCAATGATCAAATATACCAGACATCAGTTGAAACTGTTTTCTCAGTCATAAACTATACCTTAATGAGTATTGTGAAAAAACTAAAAAGAAAAGATTTGGTTAAATCACAATTTCCTTGAATGCTTATTCTGAAAAAGGTTCAGCTGGCAACTAATTGTGTTAAGAATTTTGCAATACTGGAAGCCAAGCATTGTCATAAATCTGTATTAGTGATAAGGAATCATACAAGTTGAATCTTAGATCAATAAATCTAAAAAAACTGAAACATACTGCATCAACAGGCACTTTGAACTATTTATTTTGTTGTTTCAGTTCTAAAATTGTTGGTACAAATATATCCCCATGGTATAAACAGCTGCACAGATTAGTGTAGTTGTGTTTTAATCATATCATTTTTTAATTTCCTTGCTGACAACAAGTACACAAAAGCTGAATTTATAACTAACAATGATCAAATATACCAGACATCAGTTGAAACTGTTTTCTCAGTCATAAACTATACCTTAAAGTATTGTGAAAAAACTAAAAAGAAAAGATTTGGTTAAATCTAATGCTTATTCTGAAAAAGGTTCAGCTGGCAACTAATTGTGTTAAGAATTTTGCAATACTGGAAGCCAAGCATTGTCATAAATCTGTATTAGTGATCATACACTTAGATCAATAAATCTAAAAAAACTGAAACATACTTCAACAGGCACTTTGAACTATTTATTTTGTTGTTTCAGTTCTAAAATTGTTGGTACAAATATATCCCCATGGTATAAACTGAAAAGTGGAGATGAGGTTCCACAGCGTTTCAGGGATGGGAACAGCAAAATGGTGAGGTACATGTTTTTACAGAAGAAATAAACTTAGTAAACATGGAGAGAATTTTTTTTTTTTTAAATCAGCATAAGCACAGGAATTTAACTTATCCAGATAAAATTCAAACTTGAATTCACATGGTAACTAGAATCAAGATAATTTTGATACACTTAGCATAAAGATTAGTTTTACCTCATAGATGTCGCAGAACATGGAGTTCACTACATTTGGAATGTTGATATCTTCACATCAGAGAGTCTACTGCTACAGAGGGAGAGCATCATCCGAGTGCTTTTCCTCCAACCACGGACTCAAGTGGTCCCCCACGCACTTCCTAGCTGGAAGTGACCCGGCCCTTCTCGAAGAGTATAGATATAAGGAACTGTCAAGTTTCTCCATCCGAGTCCTAGGGATGTGTCCTCCAAAACTCAATCGACCATACAACTCTAGATTCCTTCTAGCTAAGTATGATCATTCTGATTGGTCATGCCATCTAGACACTCACCTCTGACTCGACTTCGAACTGTCTCATCCTATAGATTACTTGCTTAATTTGGTACTCTAGACTCCAACTAGTCTGTATAGAAAATCCATTCTAGCCATACTGACTTAGAACTAATCCTTAATCTAGGATATTCAATCAATGTAAAGTCTAAAGGATTTCAACCTTTTAAAAAGTCTCTTATTGCATCCTTGCAATATATAGGGTTTATGACCTCCTGTCATTTTCTCTCAAGATTCAATACCTGAATATCTTTGATGCATTACTTCAAGTTTTGACATTTTCATAGAATATCTTAATGCCTTATAAACACTTCCTGTCTTGTTCTATAGTTTCCTCAACCTTTCGTTGTCAATCAACATAGATATATGCACAGTGTCCTATCCGACATAGGAGTTATTGATTTCCTATATCCTCGTTTCAATACTAGGGTTTAGCTTCTCTAAGCCAATACATGGAAATATCCAACATCCTTGCTTTTCCAAAGGTAATAAAATAAGTGTAACAAATCATAGAAACAAAACACTTTTAGTCTTTCCTAGACCACTAGGCATTGTTTGAGTTCACATTTTACGTTCATGATTAAACACAGTATTCAAGGTATTCCCTCACCAATGTAATGTCTAAAAGAATACTTTCATTCCATATCAATAGTCTTGATCCAAGTCAATCTTCCAACATAAGTTAGGTTTTAATATCTTATAAGCATATAAATACCTAGGACATTTAGTTCCACCAATAAACTAGGTAGGAACTTAGTGCCACCAACAGGACAATACAACTTTTCTCTTATCTATTTTCTCCTTATCCAACAAGGAGTCAACATATCCTTCAATTACACAAGATGCGTCTCGGTTCACATAGTAACTATCATTAACAGTTAAACTCTACTGTAGGGAATTAGGGACTCCACGTCACCTTAGTCCACTTTCTAATCATATCATAAGTCGAACCATATTCACCACCCTAAGTCTATCCATGGTTCTCAATTCCAATTTAAACTATTCCATAGGGTAAAATCATATTCGTGATACTATAGGCATACCTTGCCTTAACTAAAAAGAATGGTTCAAAAAAGTTGTTAGTTCAAATTACCCTTATGAGCTTTTGCTAATAAACACTATCCCCATTAAGTTCACTCATAAGTAAAACCAAAAGTTTAAATCTTGTAATATTAACCATATTAGTCTTGGTTATATAAAGCAACAACCTCTAATATTGATGATTTGGCTAACATGCAAGCTTCATATGTTAAAACTATGATCATTGATGATCACACCACCTCCTTTGTTGAGGGTAGACAAGTACAGTCATAATTATTTAATAAACCCTTCTTTAACCACAATCGGGTTTTCATGCAAGTTGTCCAGATTTTGTTTGAGTGTTGTAAGCATATTTATGTTTAAGGCTATATCATCCATCACCACAGTCATGATGGCGATATTGGTTATATGCATGTTGAATCACTAATAGGTACAATACCACAGTTTGGCAATTTTCATACCCTGAACTCCTTAGGCTCGACTCCTTACTCGAGACTTGGCTCTGTTTTATTCTATCAACATCGTTATTCGATGTGTATATGTTGTAGTAATTATAAGTGCTCGGCCATATTGACCTCGAGCCACAGTTATAGTATGGATTATAATGCATTGAGCTCGTCGGCCTTGTGACCTTGAGCTACAAATATAACATGATAAACCTTGCAATATAGCCCGATTTTCACATTTGTGAGCTTTAGTATAGGAAGGGATACAATGTATTGAAGCTCAGTCTCCATGGCCTCAGGAAAGTCATGCCAAGGAACATAATATAGTATAGCTCAGCCATCAATCTCGAGCTTTAGACACAGTGAAGAATGGAGAGGAATACAGCTCGGTCGTAAGGCCTTAAGCCTCTGAAATGAAAAGAAAAGCTTTAAATATTATTCAAGCTCGACCGAAATTCTCAAGTCATTACCACAAAGAATATATCAGAGATAAGGACACCACAGTAAAAATATCAACCCCATAAGATATGCATGTCGTGGAAACTCGATATAAAAGAAAACTCATAATTGAAAATGCATGCAAGGGTGACATTCTTTACTCTACCTGAGCACAATCCCTCAAATGCGAAGGTATTTCTCCAATTCGGCCTACTCTTAATGTCTTTCCCTGTGCAAAGCTAACCAAATCCTCTTTTATCCCATAAGTTGGACAAGAAGCGCACTTCCTCCATACGCTGGCCAAGAGACCTGTTTATTCCCATTCACGTTGTTCCATAAAGGAACGGTTACCCTCCAAAAGCTATCGCCTCCTCCCACCGTAACTGCCTGGAGATAGAGGGTGATCTTTTAGACTCCTTCGAATACTCCCTATCTCTCCCAACACAAAACGGTTACAATAACTAAATAATTCCGAGAGAAAAATGTGGAACACGGTATCACATTCCATTAATATCCATGCTAGCTTGAAAAATCTATTTCCCAACGATAAATTAGTGTGTCATGGCCTTTCAAGGCTCATGTTGGCATTAGAAACAAGATGATATCCTTATGAATTCAAAACGTGCTCCTCACGTAAGAGTTGAGCTAAACAATAAGCTCTACGGCTAGATTAGCCATTTAGAATAATCTTATATTATATATAAATATATATTAAGACTTCCAAGATTAATATCAACTTTACCATACAAAGTCGATGGCGTTCACTATTAGTCGACACTCAAGTGAAGTCACCCCCTCAATATGCACTTTCAAAATTATCATCAAGCTCGACGTCCTTATGCAATATCCCAATGAGAGTCATTTTCCGTTGCAATAGCTTATGCATGTACGTATGTATACATACATACTTGAATGTAAATGTTGTATGATGGTAATATCTATGTCATTGTACGCACATATGCATCCATGCACCCATCTATATGTGTACAAGTACATATGCTTACCTTATTGACAAGGTATACCTATATTCATATATTCATTTGTTTTATATAATAAAAAGAGAGTTAATAACCCATAAGATAATCATCTCAACACATAGGTCGACTAAATGAGTACTATCGACAAGCTTTTAAACATGTTAAACAACATGCACTGGACATTAAACGACATCGACAACTTGTCAAGTCGAGCAGTAAACTTAGACCAAGAGAGTTGAGTATCACTCACCCGACTCAAGTAGGTTTGACCATTTTTGCATCAACACTAGACCTAAGATGGCGACAACCTGTTATTCCTTGTATCTATATCCTTCTCTCCAATGATGCTCTCCCTCCTTTTCTCGGAGGGCGGAAACCTGATTCCTGAATGCAACTTTCCATCACCAACTAAATATTAGTGTATTAATAATCATTTCATAATCCTCATGAAGTCATCACATCTTGACAACTTTTAAACACATGACAATTTTAGTGAAATAAACGTAACTCAAGAAAACATTGATTTCTCCAAACATTTTCCTAAACATCTAATCATTGAATCATGCGTAATCATCTACTAATTACTTCAAAAGTAAAAAGTAAAACAGAGTTAAAGTTAGGGATGTAACATGTTTCAGAGATGGGACAGCAGTTTGATGGGCCATTTTTGGGGGATGGCAATACACACATATATATACATATATACAAATATGTGTAAGTGTGAATTTATTTTTAAATGTATATATAAGGACACTCAAATTTCTAAGTTTAACTACAAATGACATGAAAAGTGAAGTTTAGACATTTATATGATTTATCAAATTCAATATTAAAATTAATTACATGGATTAATCCATTAGTGATAGCAGTATAGCAGCAATAAAAAATTTATATAACCGTTTACATAAAGCACAGATTAAAAGTCAGATTTGATACAACATTACTGTTG
Source organism: Sequoia sempervirens (assembly GCA_007258455.2). Taxonomy (NCBI): domain Eukaryota; kingdom Viridiplantae; phylum Streptophyta; class Pinopsida; order Cupressales; family Cupressaceae; genus Sequoia; species Sequoia sempervirens. The sequence goes on from VDFB02263434.1 coordinate 12,214, forward strand.
TAGTTGTAATATTATACTACTATATATCTTTAGGGCGTACATTAATATAATATTTGTAGCATTATTTCAACTATGTCATGCCTGTGTATGAGACACACTTGTAAACACAATCAAATCCTTAATAATGGACAAACATATTCAACTTAAGAAAAAATGTCACCTCACATGACCAACAATCACTAAACCTGCATAGCCAGATGATCCACAAGGAAACAACACACACTTCCTGCCAAGCACAAATTCAGGATAACCTCATAGCTTGGAATATTATGGTCACATATAATAGAAAAATCAAAAAACAACTAAAAATTAAATTAAAAAATGCCCAATATTTGTTCAGACAGCACACAAGGTTGGAGACAAGGACTATTAAGATTGGGTGTGTCATAAATCCACTCTAAAAAACTGAAAAATAATGGACAAATAACAGGGAAAAAATCAGACGAAGTGACTGGGAAAAATGCAGCTGGTATAAATATTCATAAAATAGCGATTTTATCAGCAAAAGTTGTATTTACTATTTTATCATGATTCATAAAATAAAAAATATGTTTTTTAAATAAAAGACAAAAAATTCCTGTTCAGGATGTCTGGAGGTCCCCAAGACTGTCAAGGGATGTCTCAGACGTTCCCAGTTGTCCGAAGGATGGACAAACATCCCACAGACATTCTGCAGGTTTTACTAACATCCCAGGTACATTTTGTAGTTTTGGAAAAAATTAGAACAGCCAGGGGACCTGCCTTCCCAGCATCTTGAAAATGCCATGGAAGACAGTTGGAAGACAGTAACATCAGTTTCATGGTCGGAGACAGATCCCCATAGTTAAATTATTATCATTAATCTGGCATGTCAATGGCCCATATCTATATGATAAGAATAAACTTTCCAGATGGCCTATGGACACCAACTCTGGCTAATGTTTCTTTGAGAACAGTGCTGCACTGGTAGAAATTCTCAGCCTGCTGCATTGAATACTAGATCTACTTCCAAGGCCTTAAGAACCTATTCATGGTTACTTTACCTTTGGAGATTTGTTCCTTTCTTTTATGCGAGATAATAATTTTTTGAGTGATTTATCTTAAGCAACCACATAGAATAACTTTTCATTATAAGTGAAAACCAGTTATATTTGGATAAGTTGAAGTAACATTTAGAAAACTAAAGTTGATTGACCTATTTACCCTCAACCCCTACACTATCTTAGTCCAAGATTAGCATATAATTTTTACTAATATAGATATCTAAAAGACGCCAAGAGATATGAGTCTCAAGGCGCCTGTATTGGATTTGCAGCATAGGTTAGATAGGCACCTTGAGATTGATATCTCTTGGTACCTTTTAGATAGGCATATTTTTAAGATATCTATGCTAGTTAATTAGGTCTCTATATAGACGTATATAAGATTAGATGTAATTAACATTTGACATGTAAATAACCATCAAATTTATGTTATGAGATTCTTGTTATCGATCACTTCATTACAACCCCCTTGCTGCCAATGCAGTTGTGCTCAGTGGTGTATAAATATGCTGACACTTCTAACATAGCTGAGCTTTAAACAAGTTACTCCATTAATTCAAGAATTTATGCTTGCCTAATGTTTGGATTGTTGTGAATTTAAAACCTTTTTCATGGACCCTGTAGTTCGTCTAAGGTCATAGAACATAATTTGTGAACAGGGAGAAAAACTGAGGAAGCATTAGTAAAGGAGTATAAGACAAAATAACAAGCCCGGAGGAGCCATCTTGAACAGCCAGAATAAACTGGTGAGTATTTCGTGAAGATTCCAAGGAAGCTGCCATCTTGTCTATGGATGCTTTGTCTGGTCCGAACCGGTGAAAATCACTGAGAACCGATAAATAATACAGATTGACGTAAACCTGAATTATGGGTATGTATAAGCATGTAACAGAGTAGTTAAAAGCACTGTTACCAACAAGGATGACAGTTCGGTGAAAATGGCGACACCTATTAATAAATTTATGTGGTAATTTGGTTTATCCTTTTTTAATCGATTGAGGCGTCTCAGTTCAACAAGTTAAAGCTTATTATTTAAACGGTTAACCTGTGGAAAGGCACTTGAGTGACCTCCCTTAAAACCCGTTAGAGTAATAGTTTATAGGGCTTCAACACTTCTGCTTCATTTCTTCTCTGTGCTATTATCTGAATCAAATCAGATACTGTGTGTTTTTCAATTTAATTTTAAGGTGGAATTTAATCGGGCCGTAAAGAAATGAGGATCTAAGAATGGCTAGGGATATGACAATTTACTAATTGCAAGCACCTAGGGTGTGCTAAATTTAATGTACCATGTCTTCACTTGTTGTGACAATCAGTTTGCACATAAATATTCAGGTTAAGAAATTTTTGATGAAAACGTTATGTTATATTTTTATGATGTAATTGATGCAGAGATTTTCCAATTACACTAGATAGAGTGTGAAGAATACCTCTCAATCCCAAGACGGAAGCACCGGCCACAAAGCCACCAATGGCGCCGTTCCAGAAATCCTGCTTGCCTCGGAAGCGCTGGGCGAGATGGTCGGAGAAGGCGAAGATCCCTCCAATGGCGGCGAAGGTGAGGCCGTAGTTGCCCATAAGGTGAAAGGTACGCTGCACACCGGGAAGGGCCACGTTGCGCTCCACTTTGGGCACATCGTGCCAGCTTGCCACCACTGCCCCCCAGATGCTCCCAGCCACCCCTCCGCTCATTGTGCCTGCGAACGTCTTATACTCTAAACTCTTCTCATTGTCATCGAGAATCGTCCTATCTCTCTGATCCATTCCTTTCCACTCACCTGCAAAACCTTTTTAATCACCATTGCGCTCGGATCAAATAATGCAATCACAAAATTGTTGTAATTTACCTCTAAACACCCTGTCCTTTTTCCTCCGCCCAAAAATTTCGTTTTGTGCGACGGAGAACTTCTCCGTGATCCCACCAAACCAATGAATCGATTTGTTAAAATACCAAGCGGCTTTTTCGTTGCTGTGATATCTGCAAGGGTTTTCCAGCAATACACAATTGCCGATAATGCTCTGCAACTGACTAAGTACAGATGTGTAGGGGTAAAAACACCACCTTACACAAATGGCTAGGCTAATTAAACAATTTAATTGTAAGAGAGTATTTTCCCTAAAAGCTTAATTTAGGATAATTCAATGAGATGCATGTAAACAAGCAACAATTAATTTAGAATAATTTAATAATATATTGTGGATATAGATATTATTAAATAGAAGGGTGAATTATACTTAGTGTAACAGGTATGACAAAATATATGTGTAATAAATATATTATTTGTATATATGGTAATGGAAATCATTTACATAGTTTATAAGGGGTGGTTACATTCTTGATTCAATGTTCTAACAATAACAATATTGGTATTGCATCTAATAATTGTTCACATTTCTTATGAGGGACTCATATGCAATGTCTTGTATGTGGGCATATCATTAGTAATTAAAGTTAGTAATTAAAGTTTGGGAAGACTCTTGTGTGAAAAAAGTTTTTTTGTATTTAGTTATTTTTTAGTCGTCTATCTAATGAGTCTTATTCACATCTTGCTGCTTTAGTTTACTTATAGTCTTTTTAAATACATATGTGGAGTTATTTAGTTCAACTACCTTCTATACAAAGGTTTATATGTACAATCATTCACATTTGTGTGATTATTGATATTTTGGCTTATTTTGTGTAATCTCTTTATATAATGATTATTTGATTTTGCAAAGATCTTGTAATTATATGAGTCTCTTGGTGATTCCAACATAGTATCAAAGTTTTGAATTTGCAAACACCTTTTCTTGTTTGAAATTTTTTGTCAACTATTTCTATGAAATACATTCTAAAGCCAAAAAAAATCTTTAGAGGGTCCAAAAACATATGGATTAATAGTAAATTTGATAGGTGTTTTTTGTTGTCACATATAGAAGTTTTTGGGGGGTTCCATTGGAATTCATATGGAATTTTAAATATTAGTATGGTCGATGTATGGTTTTTGTTCAACTATACATTCATACAATAGTTATACATAGTCATTATAGCTGGTGTAGACCTCTAGTACGATTTGCTTCAAAAATTTAAGTTTTTTATTATATATATATATATAATTGTTATTCAGCTACAATAGGTGATTTCAATAAACATCTCAGCCCCTTAGTGTAAGTGGAGTTGGCAACTAGTTCCCTTCAACCCAAAGGGGCTAAAACTTAGCAGGCACTACTAGTAATGGGCCCTTCACCCCTCAACTACCACTCCTCCATCGACCAAACACCCCTCCATCACTACCCATTTGAGTGATACCACTGGCAACTAGAGTTGTGTCATGCCCATCCACCCCAACAATACTATAGGTGATTTTTAAGTCTTGAAAATAGGTGTTTTTAAAAGTACTTGTAACTTTCATCTATATATGTATTTTTCAAAGTTCTTATAGGTGTCTGAAAGCTTTTTCCAAGCCCTTCACAAAAGTGTTGGGACATTTTACTAATTTTGCTATTTGTATCTTTTATTCCGTTCTAAAGCTCACATTTACTTTATTTTTTCAATTAGACATAACTTTTGCCAAAATTATCAAAATTAATTAATTTTAAAAATTATCAAAAAAATAAGAACACTTTTACTATAAAAAAATCATTTAGAAAAATCCTATTTAAAAAAAAAAATGAAAAATCATCGTGTGTTATAAATGATTCTTATCTTTTGTAAAATTATGTAATTCAAGTACCTTGTATTTTCTCAAGGGACTCTACTTGCAACATTAATCAATTTTGGGTGTTTGACTTTAAGTGTCTCTTTGTGTTTTTTGATCTCTTTATCATGGTTGAAACTAGGAAAATTAAACCTCTAGCTCCACATAACTATCACACAAAAAAAACCAAATTATGACAACTACTTCAATTTAAGGGATTATTGATACTCCTCTTCAATTCTATAGAGAATATGAACAATTTATATATAAAGAAAAACTAGATGAAGCTATGGGTGTAATTGGTTTGTATGTTTTTTTTAAATTGGTTTTCATGTTTCTAATAACTTGTTATTTCATAATATTGATTATACAACTCCTAAACAAATATGGGATAAGATCAATGAGCTCTTTGACACCATCACTGAATTTTTTGCCTTGTAATTGGAAGCTAAGTTGACATCTTTATCTCTTGATGCTTATCTCTTGATTGATTATCTCATCATAAGGTTCAGGTCTATGTTATCTTAGCGAAATGAAGGAAAATGGGGGTTTTTCTATATTGAAATGGGGTGATTGAATATGTGATGCACCTATCTTCCTTGTTTCACTGGGAAATGAGATCCCCAAATGTGGGATTGACTTTCAACCCTAGGTGAGTCAATCATATTAGAGATCTTACAAATTTCCTTATAACAAGACAAGGTAAAATCTGTTTGAACAACACTTTGGTGAGAAAAACTAAAAATATTAAATGAACTCAATTATGCAATGTGGAACTTGAATCATCAATTTAAAGCATAACAGAAATAGAAACAACAAACTTCTGGCAGATCTAAGAAGGGTAAGTTGATGTGTACTAGTCACCAAAAGTTGTTGTTGAGTGTCCTTTTGGGACAAATTCACCCCAAGGCGAATGGGTCCTGCTACAAGGATTCAAAATCTGATTTCATAGTCCTCTAGTCCTAGATCTATGCTCCTGATTCCTCCAAATCTCACTGTCGGAAAGTTGGAAATAAATTATGCAAGTAATATTTCATGGCTTGACAACTTTGACAACTTTGTAAAATTGCACTTTTGATCAATCTTTAATCCTTCTTCACCTACAAATCTACACATACAAAGAGAGGGGATAAAAATTATTTTTGGTGAATGGGGGTTTGCATTGGTCAAACCCCGTTTTGGTAATTAAACCTTGAAATGAAATGAAACATGAATGGAAGGGATGATGAATGAACAATGTTATGTTGCAAATCACCAAACCCTTGAATGGAGATCCTTAGAGGACTAAAGTCTAACACATCTCTCCAAGGTCTTGATCTTGCATGAAATGGCTTGGTTGGATGTTGATCTTGATGCTTCAATTGATGCTTGAATGCTTGAAACCTACATCACAATGTTAGCTCCAAAAACATGCATAGATGCAAATAACTTTGACTTGATTCTTGAGATCTTGAAGATTGATAAATCTACTCTTGAACACCTTTGACAATAATTTTTTCCCTTGTGAAAGTTGCTTTAATGTTGCTTGTTTCTCTAGATATTGAATTGATAAAAAGACCTTGTATTTATAGGTAATTTTCTAATTTCCCAACAATTACAATTTGAATTTGAATCATAAATGTTGCCAAAAACATATTAAAAATTAAGATCCTCAACTTAAGGAGGACCCATGGGCGAATGGGTCCTAGGACCTAAATCCAAGACACTCGATTTCCAAGGCAATTTAATTAAGGTTTGCAATTGTTTAATACAAGTTTCAGAAAATGAGATTAATTAGGATTTTAAATGCATAATTAGGTTAATTAGAGGCTTAATTAAGTCCAGTTTAATTAAGGGACCCAAGTATAGTGTGAAAATGTAAAGGTGTACATTTTTCTACACTACACTTAGTTAAAAGGTTGTGAAAAAAATAAACATGATTAGGGATGTTTATTCCTAATATAGTTAAAGTTGAGAATATTTTAATTTTTGTCTTCTACTTTCTATTCTACAATATATGCACTTGGCATTGATTTAAAAATGTTATTTTGTGATAGTATAACTAAAGAACAATCAAAACTACTTCAAATGGATGCACTTCATAGTTCTAAAAGTTACACGGTAATGGTTCAATCATCTAAAGGTCAAGGTAAGAAGAATAAAAAAATCTAAGATAAATTCAACTTCAAGTCATGAAAATCACCCCAAATCGAAGCAAAAATAAAATAAAAACTCCACTTCCTCTTCTAATTCAATTGAGTCCCCCTCCACAAAAAAAAAGAGTTTAAAGGATCCTTGCACTTTTTGTGGCTAACTAGGACATAGCGAGTCTCATTCTTTTATGTGGTTAGATGCATTTGAGGAAGTCATATAAAAGCACAAATATTTGATCTACAAATCTTCTTCCCATTAAGGTTAAGGCCTATTAAAAATGAGTTTGAATTTATCAAAAGGTAGTTGGATACTTGATTTAGGAGCTCCTCGTCATATGACAAATGCACATGATCTCATTGAGTCTCTTTTTTATAGTGCTACTTCTCAAATTACAATGGGAAACTCCACATAGATTCTAGTTTTGGGTAGGTATTGTTCAGTTGATAAAAGGTTGCATTGAGGTTGTGCTCTTTATTCCTAAAAGTTTTATTAATATTCTCTTTGTGCATTACAATTTTCATTTTAGGGATTGGAAAACACTTGATCTTGATAAAATTGTTTCTTCAAGAAAAATTGACCATGGGTCTTGTTTATATAAGTTTGATGGTTTTGAGTCTTCCTAAGGATCATCACATATAGCACATGTCAATTTTTTAGTAGACTTTGGAATGATTAGTTTGGTCACTTGAACTACAAGTATCATCAACAGTTGAGCACACAACACATGGTAGTTGGCCTTCGAAAGGAATCTTGTACTGAGGAAGTTTATTGAGGCTGTGTTATTAAAATACATCATATGGAACCCATTCCTAAGGGTAAGTCCAATTGTGCCTAATACATTTCTTGAGTTGATCCATAATGATCTAATATATGTTGACTTTTATTAATGATTTCTCATTATACACATGGATGTACTTTCTTAAGCATAAAAGTGAGGTCTTTGCCACTTTTAAGACCTTGAAAGAATTTGTTGAGAATAATATAATATTTGTATTAGGAGGATCCACATGGATAATGGGTAGAATATATGAATTGAGTGTTTATATATTTCTACATGGAGCATGGTATTTGGCATCAACTTATGGTTCCCTACACCCCACAAAAAAATGGTGTGGTTGAAAGAAAGAATAGGTCATTATGAGAGATGGAAAATTGTATGATTCAATCTAAGAATATGTCACATATCTTTGGGTTGAAGCAATCAATTGTGCTAACTATATTCAAAATTAAATGCCCTACAAGGTAGTGAGGAGGCTTGTATTCATGTCAAGAAAAATGCATCTTCTTTTAGAATTTTTGCCAATGAGGCTTGGCCCCTCCTTATAGAAGTAAAATAAAATCCATGACCCTTGATTTTTGTTGGTTATTATGAGGATGTGAAGACATACAAGTTGTTTGACCACACTTCTCATGATGTCTTCTTTCAAAAAGATGTCAAGTTTGATGAGACTTTTACTCTAATGGATTCTCCATCATCAAATTCTCCCAAACTTCCTACTCTTACTACTTCTCTTAAGAATTATCTTCTTCTTGGGAATGATGATGATCTTACGCCTCCATCTTGGTCACCTCCACCATCTATGCCCCATTGGGCTCATACTACTATTCAAGAGGCTAGAATCTTTTCTTGGTGATCCTTTCACTTTCATTTACACTCATTCTAAGGTCTAATAGGTGGGTGATCCCACAATACTGGTTTACAATTTTTGGCCAAACTGGACACTGAACTGATTTTTTCTAACTAAATCTTCACTTTCGGGCACCTATAGCGGCTAAACCATGAGGAATTTGAAGATGATGCAAACTAGTGATTTGTGACATTTTGTCTGTAGATTCTAAATATATTTTTTCCAAAAAATTTGGAATCAAATTGCACTCTTTTTCCATCTCCTTCGAAAACTAGTTTTTTTCAGTAAACACCATTTTTAAGGAGTGATGCTCACTGTATACAACATAACTTTTTTTCCATGAAGGATAAAATTCTAATATTTTTGAATTTAGATTTGTAACTATGATATTTAGTGCTTCTAATTGGTTTCACAGTGTTTTATTGAATATTTTTCCCTTAATCAAGTTTCGAAGTCAAACCAATTACAATTTAGACATAGGCGGACCATATACAACATAACTTTTCTTGTATGTATCGAAATTCTTTTTTTTTTGTTGGATCAAGGACTTCAATATCTAGTGCATTCATATTTTTCAAAAAAATTTAATAATCTCGGCTATTTTTCTGCTACGTGTAGAACAAAGAGCTTAATTTTTTAAGAAAACCTATGTTTAATCAAACTAATAAACAATACATAATAAAACCAAAACATATTAAAATATATCTATTGATAGCTCTGCTCGAGGACTACCATCCAGCTTGGTATGATGTCTCCTCCATTTTCATCCTCAACCTGCCTTCAAAGCGCGGGAAAATTTTGCGCCTTTTGGTGCTGTGAGGTGAGAAAAGGGGGTTTGAGTGAACTCTTTGAGGTTTGCCCTAACCAAGGTTCGGAGTGAACCCCTTCCACAACCCTTTCGCTTTTTTCCTGGGAAATGTGGGACCTAACTTTTAATGGGTTCGCTCGAAGGGGGGTTGGGTTCGCTCAAACCAAATGTTCATTCGAAACCCCAAAAACCAATTTTTTTTGCATGGGGGCATTTTTTGCAACTTTTCCTTCCTCACCAAAATTGCAAACCAGTTTTGTGGGTTTACCTAGGTGTTAGTATTTTGGTCCATTCTATTTTAGATGATCCTCAAAAACTTTTAGGTGCAACAATATATTAGAGTGGGAAACAACTATAGAAGAGGAGTATTGGGTAAAAGCACAAAGTTGTGTCACACTTTCGGCAAAATAAATAGTTTTAAGCAAAACAAATTTGATCTAAATGGTTTTGGCCAAGCCCGTTTCACCCGAAACCATGTGGCCTATATGTGGCACATAGAGTTTTGGGCGAAATCCTTTCACTCGAAAACAAAAATTTGAAAATTTCCCTTTGCCTCTTTGAAATGTGGCTTATTGTGGCTTATTTTATGTGTGGGGTTTCAGTAGAAAGGGTTTCAATCGAAACCTTTTCATTTTGGTAGAAAGGGTTTCGATCAAAACCCTTTCATTTCAGTAGAAAGGGTTTCGATCGAAACCTTTTCTACCGAAATTGTTTATGTGGCATCCTAGTTGGCAACCAACTCGGCTTTTTTCAGAAATTTCTGAAACTTTCAACTTCAACTAAGTATTTCTTCAATCAAAATAATTTAAAAAAAAAAAAGAAAAATACCCTTTTGTAGAGCTCGAAGTGATGAATCCAAATATGTACTTTTTTTAATATTTTGATTAGTTTTAATATATATATATATTTTTAAATAATGCAAGTAGGTTGTTAAAGCTAAAAAAGCAATTGATTAGAAATTAAAAGAAAAATAGTAAAACATATTAAATTTTTTTGAAAAATATATGGTGCACTAGAGGAGAGAATCCTCTTCAAAAGGGTATAATTTGTTTTTTGAAAATGATTTAAAAAGTAGATAATAGTTGATTGTCAAATGAAAACAATCAAATTCTGACTAGTTTGACTTTAAAATGTTATTATGAGAAAAATATACATCAAAATTTTAATCTTTTTTTTCCATACACTAGATATTGAAGTTAAGTATTTGAAAAAAAAAATTAGGGGAAAATAAAGTTTTTTTCTATTTGTTTCTTGACGTCAAGTAAAGGTCACTTTTTCCTAAAATTTTCAGCATTCAAAATTTGCTCTTAAATTGATTAAAAAATAATCAAAACAATTTTTAAAAAACCTAAAAAATTACAGGAATAAACTTCATCAATATTTCTACATTTCATTAGTTTACATCATTTTTAAATTCAAAACATAAAGACCACTTTTATGTGGTCGAAATTCAAAATTTTTGTTGTTGTTGGTTGATTCCTTTATAAAGTGTGACACAGGATTGTGCTTTTACCCTATTCTTCATTAATGTAAAATAATACATGGGATCTTGTACCTCTTCATACAGAAAGAAAATTAATTCATTGTAAATTGTTCTACCAAACCAAAAATGTAGCTAATGGGTCTATTGACAAGTATAAGGCATGTCTTATGACAAATGGGTTTTCTTGGGTTGAAGGAATTATAATTCTAAAATTTTTACACATATCACCAAGATGGGTTCCATTCATCTTGTATTTTCACTTGCTACATCATAGGGATGGCTAGTGTTTCATATGAAGAATGTTTTCTTACATTGTGATCTTCACAAGGAGATCTACATGGAGTAGCCTCCAAGATTGTGTGATGAGGGTAAACATGACCTCCCCAATTGCCTATATAAACTATCTTCTTTTCCTTGATTATCCTATAAATCATGCCAAATTAATGTGCTCAAAAAATTATTAATTATTTAAACTTAAATGTATTTCATAATCTAATTTAATAATGATTGGTTAATGGGAGTTAAACATTGATAATATGCTATGGAAGAAATGTATTTTTGAAATAGGACATGGTAGAAAAAATTTCAAAGAGATCAAAAGGTTGCAAACTCAAGAAAGATATTACCACCTCAGCTCGATTGACTATGGAGAAAAATATTCACTTAGTGATTTCTAATTGTTTGGGTGGAATCTTATACTGCTAGTAGGTATGACAAATTTTATCCACTCTTTGATCCATTAAATTTAAACATGATGCCTTTTTTTATGGATTCTTAGTGAGAATCATGACTAAAGGTGTTCTCCTCATGCATGCTTCATAGAACCGGTGATGTATTTATTTATATAATAAATTCTTGTTCTTATATTTAATTGAGAACTCCAATTAAACTCAAGTAGTGTGTGCATGTTGGGCGGTTGGGCGGGCCGCTTTCCACACCGTTGATTGTGGAAAGCGCAGGGGTGATATGGGTGGTAAGATAATCAATCATTCCCATTAGCTACCGGGTGACATGTATGCATAGTTTTTCCAACTTGGTTTGAATGGTTGGGGTAATGATTGTAGCCATCATGGCAAGGTGGTGGGGATTGTTTTGTGCTTGGCTTGCGTTGATTACCATGCAATGCATTTATTTCAGATCTTTACAAATGTAGGTTGCTATCATCATAGGTTATACGAAGCTTGTTTTAGTCACCTTGCTTGTCTTATCATCATTGGAATGTGGTGGATAGCAGTGACAATCACGTGTGAAGTGGAGCTCGATTAATGATCACATGTTGGCTCTTGCAGTGAATGAATAATTATGGTGTTAGATAAATTTTGGTAAGGACAAGTCATTTCCACTCCGCATTTTCCTTTGGCATTAGTTTTCTAAGGCAAGGTTTCTTCCGTAAAGAACTAGCAAATCATTCTAATTGGTAGGGCAGTGTGGGATATATCTAGAAAGAATGAGAGAGAGATCTAAATTTATGGTTAAGATGTCAGTGGAAACCCTGATGAGCATCAGAGCAGATACCCCCATTCAATTGGATAGTAATGTCAAGCAAATGGCATTTCAAGGGCCCATCACGGACCGGGAGTTGAAGCGACTACTCAAGAAGCACGATTCTCTCATCTTGGTTGCTACAAAGATGGTTTTGGGTAAATGGTTTTTGCAGGAAACATAATCCTTTCGTGTCGGCACAAATATCATTTCGAGATTCTTGGCAGTGGTATTGGACATTAGGATGGAGAAGAAAGTGGCAGAGGCTCTGGTGAGAAAAATGTTCAATACAGATTTGTTGGTTGGGCTTGAGGAAACCCTATATGCAACATCATCGGGTATGGGGGTCCCTCGCCCATGGGACCTACATTTGATTCATGTTCCTAGGGAAGTAGTGAAGTATTATCCCTTCATTCTCGACCTCAAAGGGATGACTTTGATTAAACATAAACAAATGGCTAGTGTTGGTGTGGGGTACTTGATGAAGGCAATGAAGCTTCACATTGCTCTGAACGTCACCATGGTTCCAAATTTCAAAGGCTTTGTGCACAAGAATGGTTTCCTAGGTGGTTAGGGTTTCCACGCTTTAATAATTTTGTAATTGCAGTCATGTATGTTGCCCAGTAGGGGTTTAGTGGAGTCAGTTAGTAGATAGATGGTATAGTTACGGTGAAAGGTTAATTGGTTTTGTTCATGCTTTGGTTATCAGGACTGGGTGATTGACCATAGTAGACTTTATCTACATTTTGCTACTTCCTGCTTAGCAGACATACTATAAAATATTTTTGATATTAATATATAAACCTATTATGAATTTAAAAAAAGTAGTGTGTGCATGCCTTGGCACACCACTGTATTTTAGGATCTAAAAGTAGTTAGATATTAAAGATAGTTATTATTTTATAGATATTAAAGATAGTTATTATTTTATATATTAATAATATCATACAAAAAAAGGTTAAGTATTGCTATTCTTTTAAGAATTTCAAGACATACAATACAATTTTAATTTTGCAATCATACATTTCTCCTTTACATATGTGGGTGCCTAAAATTAGAAATGGAGTAGCAAGTTGTTTCTTTATTTTCATCACTAATGTCAAATGTAATAAATTGAAGTAGCATTCTAGTCTCCAAAAAATTGCTCTCACCTAGAGAGGAAGAATGTGTAGGAATAGAGATAAGTAATATCTATTTATTGCATGATTAATATATGGGAAGAAATGGAAATTAGTAATTTTGGATAAATACTAGGACTATTGTGGGTTAAGAAATAGAAATGAGGAGCTCTTCTAATTGAAACAAAAATAAAATGAAAGTATGAAAGATTACTTGGACCAATTTCTTTTTGTCTTACAACATTGTAGAGATGTCTTGACCATTACGTTTGTTAAAACAATAGTTTTAAGGGGACTAAAGGAGAACCAAGACAAACTCTTCTTGGGAAAAGGGAAAATGACGAAACTAATTCTCATATATATTTTGAATTATGTAGAAACTATTCATGAACTCAAGGGGGGATCTACAAATCCAACATGGTAAAAGGAAAAGATAAAATAAGACAATTGATGGAGGAACTTGTAAATTTGAAAATTAACATTCTTATTCAAGTAAATACTAAATTTGGTGGAATAAAAGAAAGGAAAAAAATATAACACATCTTTCTATTTATTGCCCCAGATGTAGGAATGAACATCTACTGAAGGAATTCCCTTAGATCAAAATTGACATCTAACAGGTCTATGATAAAAATCATCCCCTAGATCAACATGATGTAGGAGTTGATAGTGAACTCCAAGGAGCTAATAGTGAGCTCCCATGGCCTAGGATCACTTGAAAAATAAAATATACACCTTCCAAAAGAGAGTAAGGAAAGATAATAGCTTGCTTTATGTTGATGCAATAGTGTACATTGATCAATAATGGATCAATGATAGTACATCCCCTATGATTTACAAATATATAAGAGACCTTGCTTATATAAGAAAGGTGAGAGATAGGATTAGACAAAATTTGGATAATTGTATTAATCATTTTACATGAGAAAACAAACATAACAAATATTAAATGACCTAGGACACAAGAAGTAAATGGCATAAGATAAGATAAGATCTAATGTCAACTAAGACTTCTAGAAAGATTCCTAGGACCTACTAGGTGAACTAGTTAGATAAAACACCTTATTTGCACCAACACATGAAACCTTGCAGACAATTAAACATGTAAAAGAAATTATCCACTAGTCAAATAAGTTAAATTTTATGGGTCAACAATAAAGTGGAAATTATCCTTTTTAACCACCCTTTACATCAACCCTCCTGGCTTCTTTTGATGAATTGGAACAATGAATCTTGGACATCAACATGGACTAACTAAATACCAAAATAGTGGGGATCCCATAAATGGACCAATTAGTCATGGCATATTCCTTAGTGATCTAAATAGCCACCACAACCATGGTATCCTTCAAAGTTTGTACCACCTTGGAATCTATCATATAATAAATTTTAATAAGGTCCACAACCTATCTAACACCAATATAAAAATTTCCCCCTCCCCAAAATACCTCAATACAATTTCAAATAGACACAATGGCACAACCTCATCTTCCATCTTAGCTAGTTCTAAATCCCAAAAATAATAGGTCAATAACTCTTATCTATTTGGATTGAATTAGAGAATATGGTTGGTATTTAACACTATACATTGTGGGAATAATAAAATAAAGGAAAGATGCTCCCTAAACCTTCAAAACTTACTATAGTGGGGATAATAGATGAGAAAGAAAGCTTTTCATAGATTTTTAAAATCCTCCCTAGGAGTCACAAAAGAGGACTTCTCTAGAGACATGTCAAATACTACTTTAAAAGTTCCTTTAGGCCATCCCTTTTTTAATATTTATTAAAATTTTCTCCACTAATCATCAAGAAAACTCTTCTAGGCAATTGAAAAAGTTCCCCCTTGGAACCACTATAGGAAAAAATTCCAAAGAAATTTAAGGATTCACAATTTGAGTTCCTTCAGGATAACTAACAAGGTAAGATCTCCAATCAATTCAAAGTTAAAGGTTAGACATTTTCTACAGCATGCCCCTTTTCTAAAATAATTCAAAAGACTACTATAAAACCCTCTCTAGACCCACACTATAATTAAAAAAGGGCTTATCCAAGAGCTAGAAAGACTAAACATTGAAATTTCATTGTTGCAAGCAATCAAAGAAATTTTTGAACTAAATCAAATAGTAAAGAATATTTTTATTAAAATAATTGGTAGGAAGAAAAATAAAGAGAATATCATTTAGGTGTAAGGTCACCTAATTGATCTCTTTTTAGGAAAACTTCTCCCACCTAAGTATAGTGATCTAGGAAGCCTTGTCACTACTATAACAATAAGAGGTATAGAATTCTCCAATGCATTGGTTGATCTTGGCATTGCTATCAATATTATGATTTCCAATATCATGAATAACCTTATCCTTGAAGGGATTACAACATACTAGTAGTATCATGTAGATGACAGATCAGTCTATCATGATACCAAAATGGGTTGTCAAAAATATTTTGGTGATGATGGACTCATGGGAGTATTATGTGGATTTTTTTATACTCCAATTACAAACACCAAAGGTAGTGTATCCACTAATATTAAGAGGACCATGTTTAGTAATTGTAGTTGCCTTGATAGATTGTTGATATGATGGAATGACACTTTCTAATGGAATAAATGTTAAATATATAACTCTTTACCCACTTGCAAAACAATCTCTGATGAGAAATAAATATATATAGATAGATGAACCAGGTCAAGAAAACAATCAAGAAATTTAGCCTCTCTAGCCATGGTTGCCATTAAATAGCATGTAGAGGAACTAGGAGAGGACCAGAGGATTCAAATATACATGTTGATTTAGAAATAATCAAGGATTCATAGCTCTAGGAAAAAAGGGACCTCCAATCTCTTCTACAACTAAGAATAGTAGAGTTTTCTCAAGGTGACAAAAGGAATTTCCTTAAATAAGTCCATTACCCATTGGTACATGTGATTCCACAAGGAGAAAATTTATTTAAAAATATAACCACTGTTCACCTATTATAGCTTCACTTTTTCCCTCTTAACACATTGATGAACAAAACCAAAATAACTCTCTAATCATCTTGCCACAAAGAAAATAATGTTATTGCCCAAGAAAACTTTGAATATCAATAAGTGGTGAATGGATCAACAAGAACTTACTTTATTTGATGTCTTCATTAAACATACCAAAACCTTCACATGAGAATACAAGGATATGAGAGATATCAACCCAAAATTTTCTAAATATCATATTTACA
>VDFB02263435.1:0-96709 GCA_007258455.2 Sequoia sempervirens
TGTAAAATAATACATGGGATCTTGTACCTCTTCATACAGAAAGAAAATTAATTCATTGTAAATTGTTCTACCAAACCAAAAATGTAGCTAATGGGTCTATTGACAAGTATAAGGCATGTCTTATGACAAATGGGTTTTCTTGGGTTGAAGGAATTATAATTCTAAAATTTTTACACATATCACCAAGATGGGTTCCATTCATCTTGTATTTTCACTTGCTACATCATAGGGATGGCTAGTGTTTCATATGAAGAATGTTTTCTTACATTGTGATCTTCACAAGGAGATCTACATGGAGTAGCCTCCAAGATTGTGTGATGAGGGTAAACATGACCTCCCCAATTGCCTATATAAACTATCTTCTTTTCCTTGATTATCCTATAAATCATGCCAAATTAATGTGCTCAAAAAATTATTAATTATTTAAACTTAAATGTATTTCATAATCTAATTTAATAATGATTGGTTAATGGGAGTTAAACATTGATAATATGCTATGGAAGAAATGTATTTTTGAAATAGGACATGGTAGAAAAAATTTCAAAGAGATCAAAAGGTTGCAAACTCAAGAAAGATATTACCACCTCAGCTCGATTGACTATGGAGAAAAATATTCACTTAGTGATTTCTAATTGTTTGGGTGGAATCTTATACTGCTAGTAGGTATGACAAATTTTATCCACTCTTTGATCCATTAAATTTAAATATGATGCCTTTTTTTATGGATTCTTAGTGATAATCATGACTAAAGGTGTTCTCCTCATGCATGCTTCATAGAACCGGTGATGTATTTATTTATATAATAAATTCTTGTTCTTATATTTAATTGAGAACTCCAATTAAACTCAAGTAGTGTGTGCATGTTGGGTGGTTGGGCGGGCCGCTTTCCACACCGTTGGTTGTGGAAAGCGCAAGGGTGATATGGGTGGTAAGATAATCAATCATTCCCATTAGTTACCGGGTGACATGTATGCAGAGTTTGTCCAACTTGGTTTGAATGGTTGGGGTAATGATTGTAGCCATCATGGCAAGGTGGTGGGGATTGTTTTGTGGTTGGCTTGCGTTGA
Source organism: Sequoia sempervirens (assembly GCA_007258455.2). Classification (NCBI taxonomy): domain Eukaryota; kingdom Viridiplantae; phylum Streptophyta; class Pinopsida; order Cupressales; family Cupressaceae; genus Sequoia; species Sequoia sempervirens. The sequence goes on from VDFB02263435.1 coordinate 1,068, forward strand.
TTACCATGCAATGCATTTATTTTAGATCTTTACAAATGTAGGTTGCTATCATCAAAGGTTATACGAAGCTTGTTTTAGTCACCTTGCTTGTCTTATCATCATTGGAATGTGGTGGATAGCAGTGACTCTCACGTGTGAAGTGGAGCTCGATTAATGATCACATGTTGGCTCTTGTAGTGAATGAATAATTATGGTGTTAGATAAATTTTGGTAAGGACAAGTCATTTCCACTCCGCATTTTCCTTTGGCATTAGTTTTCTAAGGCAAGGTTTCTTCCATAAAGAACTAGCAAATCATTCTAATTGGTAGGGCAGTGTGGGATATATCTAGAAAGAATGAGAGAGAGATCTAAATTTATGGTTAAGATGTCAGTGGAAACCCTGATGAGCATCAGAGCAGATACCCCCATTCAATTGGATAGTAATGTCAAGCAAATGGCATTTCAAGGGCCCATCACGGACCGGGAGTTGAAGCGACTACTCAAGAAGCACGATTCTCTCATCTTGGTTGCTACAGAGATGGTTTTGGGTAAATGGTTTTTGCAGGAAACATAATCCTTTCGTGTCGGCACAAATATCATTTCGAGATTCTTGGCAGTGGTGTTGGACATTAGGATGGAGAAGAAAGTGGCAGAGGCTCTGGTGAGAAAAATGTTCAATACAGATTTGTTGGTTGGGCTTGAGGAAACCCTATATGCAACATCATCGGGTATGGGGGTCGCTCGCCCATGGGACCTACATTTGATTCATGTTCCTAGGGAAGTAGTGAAGTATTATCCCTTCATTCTCGACCTCAAAGGGATGACTTTGATTAAACATAAACAAATGGCTAGTGTTGGTGTGGGGTACTTGATGAAGGCAATGAAGCTTCACATTGCTCTGAACTTCACCATGGTTCCAAATTTCAAAGGCTTTGTGCACAAGAATGGTTTCCTAGGTGGTTAGGGTTTCCACGCTTTAGTAATTTTGTAATTGCAGTCATGTATGTTGCCCAGTAGGGGTTTAGTGGAGTCAGTTAGTAGATAGATGGTATAGTTACGGTGAAAGGTTAATTGGTTTTGTTCATGCTTTGGTTATCAGGACTGGGTGATTGACCATAGTAGACGTTATCTACATTTTGCTACTTCCTGCTTAGCAGACATACTATAAAATATTTTTGATATTAATATATAAACCTATTATGAATTTAAAAAAAGTAGTGTGTGCATGCCTTGGCACACCACTGTATTTTAGGATCTAAAAGTAGTTAGATATTAAAGATAGTTATTATTTTATAGATATTAAAGATAGTTATTATTTTATATATTAATAATATCATACAAAAAAAGTTAAGTATTGCTATTCTTTTAAGAATTTCAAGACATACAATACAATTTTAATTTTGCAATCATACATTTCTCCTTTACAAATGTGGGTGCCTAAAATTAGAAATGGAGTAGCAAGTTGTTTCTTTATTTTCATCACTAATGTCAAATGTAATAAATTGAAGTAGCATTCTAGTCTCCAAAAAATTGCTCTCACCTAGAGAGGAAGAATGTGTAGGAATAGAGATAAGTAATATCTATTTATTGCATGATTAATATATGGGAAGAAATGGAAATTAGTAATTTTGGATAAATACTAGGACTATTGTGGGTTAAGAAATAGAAATGAGGAGCTCTTCTAATTGAAACAAAAATAAAATGAAAGTATGAAAGATTACTTGGACCAATTTCTCTTTGTCTTACAACATTGTAGAGATGTCTTGACCATTACGTTTGTTAAAACAATAGTTTTTAAGGGGACTAAAGGAGAACCAAGACAAACTCTTCTTGGGAAAAGGGAAAATGACGAAACTAATTCTCATATATATTTTGAATTATGTAGAAACTATTCATGAACTCAAGGGGGGATCTACAAATCCAACATGGTAAAAGGAAAAGATAAAATAAGACAATTGATGGAGGAACTTGTAAATTTGAAAATTAACATTCTTATTCAAGTAAATACTAAATTTGGTGGAATAAAGAAAGGAAAAAAATATAACACATCTTTCTATTTATTGCCCCAGATGTAGGAATGAACATCTACTGAAGGAATTCCCTTAGATCAAAATTGACATCTAACAGGTCTATGATAAAAATCATCCCCTAGATCAACATGATGTAGAAGTTGATAGTGAACTCCAAGGAGCTAATAGTGAGCTCCCATGGCCTAGGATCACTTGAAAAATAAAATATACACCTTCCAAAAGAGAGTAAGGAAAGATAATAGCTTGCTTTATATTGATGCAATAGTGTACATTGATCAATAATGGATCAATGATAGTACATCCCCTATGATTTACAAATATATAAGAGGCCTTGCTTATATAAGAAAGGTGAGAGATAGGATTAGACAAAATTTGGATAATTGTATTAATCATTTTACATGAGAAAACAAACATAACAAATATTAAATGACCTAGGACACAAGAAGTAAATGGCATAAGATAAGATAAGATCTAATGTCAACTAAGACTTCTAGAAAGATTCCTAGGACCTACTAGGTGAACTAGTTAGATAAAACACCTTATTTGCACCAACACATGAAACCTTGCAGACAATTAAACATGTAAAAGAAATTATCCACTAGTCAAATAAGTTAAATTTTATGGGTCAACAATAAAGTGGAAATTATCCTTTTTAACCACCCTTTACATCAACCCTCCTGGCTTCTTTTGATGAATTGGAACAATGAATCTTGGACATCAACATGGACTAACTAAATACCAAAATAGTGGGGATCCCATAAATGGACCAATTAGTCATGGCATATTCCTTAGTGATCTAAATAGCCACCACAACCATGGTATCCTTCAAAGTTTGTACCACCTTGGAATCTATCATATAATAAATTTTAATAAGGTCCACAACCTATCTAACACCAATATAAAAATTTCCCCCTCCCCAAAATACCTCAATACAATTTCAAATAGACACAATGGCACAACCTCATCTTCCATCTTAGCTAGTTCTAAATCCCAAAAATAATAGGTCAATAACTCTTATCTATTTGGATTGAATTAGAGAATATGGTTGGTATTTAACACTATACATTGTGGGAATAATAAAATAAAGGAAAGATGCTCCCTAAACCTTCAAAACTTACTATAGTGGGGATAATAGATGAGAAAGAAAGCTTTTCATAGATTTTTAAAATCCTCCCTAGGAGTCACAAAAGAGGACTTCTCTAGAGACATGTCAAATACTACTTTAAAAGTTCCTTTAGGCCATCCCTTTTTTAATATTTATTAAAATTTTCTCCACTAATCATCAAGAAAACTCTTCTAGGCAATTGAAAAAGTTCCCCCTTGGAACCACTATAGGAAAAAATTCCAAAGAAATTTAAGGATTCACAATTTGAGTTCCTTCAGGATAACTAACAAGGTAAGATCTCCAATCAATTCAAAGTTAAAGGTTAGACATTTTCTACAGCATGCCCCTTTTCTAAAATAATTCAAAAGACTACTATAAAACCCTCTCTAGACCCACACTATAATTAAAAAAGGGCTTATCCAAGAGCTAGAAAGACTAAACATTGAAATTTCATTGTTGCAAGCAATCAAAGAAATTTTTGAACTAAATCAAATAGTAAAGAATATTTTTATTAAAATAATTGGTAGGAAGAAAAAGAAAGAGAATATCATTTAGGTGTAAGGTCACCTAATTGATCTCTTTTTAGGAAAACTTCTCCCACCTAAGTATAGTGATCTAGGAAGCCTTGTCACTACTATAACAATAAGAGGTATAGAATTCTCCAATGCATTGGTTGATCTTGGCATTGCTATCAATATTATGATTTCCAATATCATGAATAACCTTATCCTTGAAGGGATTACAACATACTAGTAGTATCATGTAGATGACAGATCAATCTATCATGATACCAAAATGGGTTGTCAAAAATATTTTGGTGATGATGGACTCATGGGAGTATTATGTGGATTTTTTTATACTCCAATTACAAACACCAAAGGTAGTGTATCTGCTAATATTAAGAGGACCATGTTTAGTAATTGTAGTTGCCTTGATAGATTGTTGATATGATGGAATGACACTTTCTAATGGAATAAATGTTAAATATATAACTCTTTACCCACTTGCAAAACAATCTCTGATGAGAAATAAATATATATAGATAGATGAACCAGGTCAAGACAACAATCAAGAAATCTTAGCCTCTCTAGCCATGGTTGCCATTAAATAGCATGTAGTGGAACTAGGAGAGGACCAGAGGATTCAAATATACATGTTGATTTAGAAATAATCAAGGATTCATAGCTCTAGGAAAAAAGGGACCTCCAATCTCTTCTACAACTAAGAATAGTAGAGTTTTCTCAAGGTGACAAAAGGAATTTCCTTAAATAAGTCCATTACCCATTGGTACATGTGATTCCACAAGGAGAAAATTTATTTAAAAATATAACCATTGTTCACCTATTATAGCTTCACTTTTTCCCTCTTAACACATTGATGAACAAAACCAAAATAACTCTCTAATCATCTTGCCACAAAGAAAATAATGTTATTGCCCAAGAAAACTTTGAATATCAATAAGTGGTGAATGGATCAACAAGAACTTACTTTATTTGATGTCTTCATTAAACATACCAAAACCTTCACATGAGAATACAAGGATATGAGAGATATCAACCCAAAATTTTCTAAATATCATATTTACATTAAGGAAGTAAGGATAGTAAGACAATCATGACATAGAATCAACCCTAAATTTAGAGAAATAGTCAAAATTGAGATTAAAAAAACTCTTGCAAGTCCAATTAATTTACCCAATATTAGACAAAAAATGAGTTATCATCATTCATATTATTCCAAAAAGATGGAAAATGGAGAGATTGCATTTGACCACTGATAATTTAATAAAGCAATATATAAAGACTACTTTCATCTACCATTCATTGATCAAATTCTTGATTAGCTACCTATAAAATATTATTTTTCCTTCCTTGATAGATTAAATGATTCAATCATGTATTTGAGTAGCTCCAAAAGATCAAGTGAAAACTACATTCACTTTCCCATGAATAACCTTTGAATATAGATTCCTTCCCTTTGGAATTTGTCATGATCCAACCACATTCCAACATGTTCTTGTCGTATTATTTTTCCTTCCTTGATAGATTAAATGATTCAATCATGTATTTGAGTAGCTCCAAAAGATCAAGTGAAAACTACATTCACTTTCCCATGAATAACCTTTGAATATAGATTCCTTCCCTTTGGAATTTGTCATGATCCAACCACATTCCAACATGTTCTTGTCGTATTATGGAGCCTAAAAATGAATATATGGAAGTATACATGAAAAAAATTAGTATTCATGGTAATACTTTCAATGAGATCCTTCGCAACTTGGATAAAGTTTTACAATGATGTGAAGAGAAATAAATTTCTTGGAGCTATGAAAAATGTCTTATTGTGGTTGATTGAAGAATTATTTTGGGCCATCATATCTCAACTAAAGACATTAAGGTTGATCCAAAAAAGGTAGAGGTCATTACTCAATTGGAGCCTCCAAAAATAGATTGGCATGAGAAGGTTCTTGAGACATGCAAGATATTATAGAAGATTCATAGAAATGTTTATTAAAATAGTATCCCAAATATATTTCCTCCTTTAAAAGAATGTTTAATTCACTTAGACTAGGGAATTGCTAAAATAAATTCAAACAAATTTTAGGAGAAACTAATGTCTACCTCATACTAAGATGTCATGATTGGAAGTTACCCTTTTATATCTATGCATATACCTCAAATGATGTTATAGACATAGTATTGGGAAGAGAAGATGAGAATGGAGAAAAGTATGTGCTATACTTCAATAGTAAAAACTTGATATTCACAAAAAATAGTTACATCATAACTAAACATGAATTCCTTGTTGTACTCCATGCCATCAACGAGTTCCACCATTATATCACAAGCTTTGAAGTAACTATTTATACTTATCATTTTTCCATTAAATACTTAATGAATAAACATGTAGTAAGTGGAAGAATAACTTGATGGTTGTTATTATTGAAGGATTTTATTGTAACCATAGTAGATAAAGCTATAAAATTTAATGTAATTGTTATTTTTTTGTCTAAAATCCATCATTCGAATGATGAACATGAACCTATTAAGGACAAACTTCCAAATGAACAATTCTTTTTTATTTCTACTCACACACTTTGGTTTGTACCTATAGCCAACTATTTGGCTACAAGATATTTTTCACCTCACTTTTCAACTAAATAAAGGAAAAATCTAGTCAAGGAGAGTGCAACATTTAAATGGTTTATGACCTTTATTTAAATGTGTTTTGGATCTTATGTTATTTATATATACATAAGAAGATGATATTCTTAACATAATAAAGGCTTGTCATGATGAACCAACTTAAGGAAACTATTCATCCAAGAGATCAACTCATAAAATCCTTGGGGCTAGATACTACTATCATTCCATACATAAACATATAAACAAACATGTCAAGCAATGTGATAGAAGCAAAAATAATGGGAAATTCAATTATACCTAGCAAAATTCCCCTCCATCCTTAGGTGGTTCTTAAACCATTTGAGAAATGGGGATTGGATTTAATTGGACCAATTAAACCACCATATCAAGGAAATGATTATATACTAGTATGCACAAGTTACACCGCAAAATGGGTGGAAGTGTAAGCATTTGAAGTTGCAAGGGAAGAATAAGCGATCAATTTATTATATTAAAATTTGTTCTTGAGGTTTGAAGCCCCATAGTCTGTCATTATAGATCTAGAACCTCAATTCATGTCCAAGGTACTTCTCACTTTCACATATCATTACCACGTAAGCCATAAAAAATATTTTTCATACCATCCAAAGGTAAATGGTCAGGTAAAGGTCACCAAAATAGAATTAGAAAATATCTCAACAAAAATAAATTCAATAAGTTGAAAAGATTAGGCAAAGAAATTACATGAGAAGGTATGGACCTATAATACCACATTGAATTTAGCTACATGGTTTACACCTTATGAGTTGGTTTATGGTAAGAAACAAATCTTTCCTACTAAATTCAAATTGCAAACAATTTGTACAACCATAGAGATTGGCCTTGATCTTGATCATGGACATCAAGAAAAGATTTGCAACATAATGATTTATATGAGTTTAGGTTGGAAGAAATCCAATAGACTAAATTTTATGGTCAACATATAAAGAAAAAATAATTTTACATGGAGATTAGACACTTTTATTTACCTCCAAGTATAAATATTTAAAAGGGAAACTTCAAAATTTATGGTTAGGTCCATATGAAAATAGAGATAGATTTTATATATAGAGTTGTATGACAAATCCCAATCGTGGTAATACAAGGACTCTACTAGTAAATAGGAACATATTATATTTTTATCAAAAAATAGCCAATGATGAAGAATTCATTGAAACAATCAAGTCTCAACTAGATATTTGTTGTGTTAAAGGGGCTCCCCCATTTTACAATAAATTGAGTTAAAAAATGTATATTTTTGGTGAAGGACTAGACATCTTTAAATTATCCAATCCCGACCTTTGATTCTGCATAAAAATATTACAATTTCATCACATCCCTTCCTCTTTGTTATTCCTTCATTTTAAAAGTTGAGGACTTTCAATGGATATCTAGAGTTCACATCCTTATTCTAATGTCTCATTTCTATTTTATCAAAGTTCCTCCAAATCATTTCATTTTCCCACTTTCTCCTTTTGTGGAATTTTATAAAACTCCCACATTTTTATCCCCATTTCTAGTCTTAACGCTTGTCTCACATCAAACCTCCTTCCTCTAGAACATCCTTTCAGTGATGTAGCTAAAGTTGTTCATTTTCCTTCCTTCCCTCAAAGAATCCTTCTAATGATGTTCCTAGATTTTTCCATGTTCCTTCATTCCATTGAAACATCCTTATAATGATTTTCTTATTTTCATTCATGTTTCTTCCTTCCTCTAAAACACCCTTTCAATAATTTCCCTAAAGTCATTTATGTTCCTTCCTTTAGAGTGTCCTTTCAATTATGTCCCTAGAATCGTTCATGTTCCTTCCTTCCTCCAAAGAATCCTTTCAATAATGTTCTCAAAGTTTTTAATATTCCTTCCTTTCTCTATAACATCCTTTCAATGATGTCCATGGAGTCATCCACGTTCCTTCCTTCTTTTGAAGCATCCTTTCAAAAACGTTCCTAGAGTTTGTGTTCCTTACTTCCTCTAGACCATCCTTTCAATGATGTTCTCAAAGTCATTCATACTTCTTTCTTCCTATGGATCATCCTTTCAACAATGTCTAAGACTTGTTCATGGCATCCTCCAAATCATCTCTTCAATGATGACTCCAATGTTGGAAGACTGAAATCACTAAGAGGGGGGGATGAATCAGTGATTTATGAAAGCCACAATATATTTTTTAAAGAGCAAGATTTGTGTTCACTTTTAAACTAAGAAAACAAATGGCAGTTTGTAAAGAAAACTTGACTTGTATATCAAATAAGCATATGAATAAGACATTGGTATGGATAGACTTAAATGAACTATTTGTGCTTTCACTTGAATGAAAGTTCATAACATTAACAGGACAACTTTAGTATAAACATTTGCAGAAATGAAAAGGCAATCATTCAACTATGAACTAATAAGGACAAACATCACAATCTAGCAATATTATCATAACAAAGCAATGACACTATAAGACCATGAATTTGACGAGTGGAAAACCCTCTTGGGGTAGAAAAACCACTCCAAAATGATGCCTTACTGGCTTAAATAAAATCATTGTTTACAATGCCTTACAGGAAAAATTTAGAGCACCCACTCTAGGAGCACCAACCCCTTACAAACTTAGGAACACCCATTCCAAGAAGCATCAACTCCTTACAAACTTAGGAACACCCATTCCAAGAAGCACCAACTCCTTTTAATGCATGACAATTATAGCATCCTATCAGAACCCTAGAAGTGCAGATTTTACAACTCTAGAATTTCAATAGAAGACTATGTATATTCTCATTAAGCACATTGAAGAATGTTGTGTATCAACATCTTCCTTCAAAACAATAATATGAGAATCATAATAAAAAAAATTCAATGTAAACCTAGTTTCTTGTCACTTTAAAGATAAAGATCTGATGTTTCACAAGAGCCTTTTCTCTTCTTCTTCGTAACCCAAGAAATACAACAAAACCTTCTTAAATAAATGCACAAGTATCTCTGCAGACTAGTTTGAAATTGTAAGAACAATCTCCAGATGAGATTTCAGAAACTCTAACGAGTTTTCCATCATAATCATCAAAGATTAAGCATATCAACAAAAGCCTTAACAACATCACCCATTTGTAACAGTTATGGCCAACTGTCGAATAACTGAGAAACAAAAATGTTATCATCTTGTGCATAAAGCAACTTCCTTTGTTTTTCAAAAAATAAATAATAAGATTATTTTAATCCCTTAACAACTGTTTTAGCAAAAAAAATCTCAATGCAAAACCGAATGCATGTGATAGTTTTTCCTTTACTTGTTCATGGTGGGAGAAAGAGAAAACAAATACCATAGACTACTATTGAAGACCGTCATCAATGAGCTTTGCATGTTTTCAACTTCCCTGGTTAAGATTTTACCAGAAATCTGCAATGATAATTCCATGGTGGTGCCTAGGGTTCCACTCAAAGTCTTTTGCCCTAGTTTTTCTTTCCTTTCAAGTCTTTCAAAGACTTTACACAAAACATAATCATTTGAAATCCACAACCTTTCCAATTAATACTGCCAAATAATAATTCTTCTAAAAGCACTGACACAATAATAACAACTAAGTCAAATATAACTATCAACTGCAATGATAAAAGTTCAATATCACATGTTTAATGTGATCAAGACTAAGCACCAAAACAAAAATTCCTTTACCAAAGCTTTTTTTTAAAAAGAAATTTAAACTTTAATATGCCTGATTCCTCAATGTCTAGAATGCCCGACAAGGGCTCATTTTGCTTTGCTTAATAAAAGTCCCATGTCTCTTAAGTGCCCAATACCATTTATGGTGTAAATGGTAGATATTTCAATATCCTTAACATAGGCCATATCAACTATGAGATCCTTAAGAAAAATGTATAAACCAATGTAATACAATAGAATATAAGTTGTCCAAAGTCATATGACTTTCTATGCTTTATGACAAAAATGTCTTAAAGACCCCTTTAGCAAAGTAACCAATGAAGAGAATATATACAAGTGATTTGAACTTGTAAACTTGTATGTTTTGTGCAAACATAAGAAGTGCTACTCATATCACAATTGAACTGTCAGCCCATATAAAAATAAATTTGCACAAATGTATAAGCAAATGTATACCTCAACAAGAACTTGCCAATGTAAATGTCAGCCAAAGTATGTATGCCACTGTCCATGATGTCTAAGATGCCTGATCAAAACACATGTTATCATGTAGAACCTGACTTGTAGCATCCTGAAAGATAAACACTGTCAATACAAATATGCATCAAGATCCCATCAAAATGATGTAGACAGAGCCAAGGAAATCATGATATAAACTGAACCAAATCATATACCATCAAGATTAGACCATCCCAACTGTATAAACCGTGTGCATATATTATCCAAATCAAGGAGTTTTGTCATAGTGTTACCAAGATGTCAATGACACAACACATGTCATAGATACATATTATTCAAAGACAAACTGAGCATGAGCAACTAAATACACCATCTGCATATCATGGGAACAACAACTTAATACACCATCTGTATATCATGGGAACCAATCAACCTAACAATCAATGAGAGAATGCATCTTGCATCATATGCCAACCAACCAATCAACATCCTCGAAACCAATCTGCACATCATGTAGCTTGTCAGTACAATCAATGAACACCATTATAAGAACTAGTTTTGTCATCAAGGACAATACACCAACAACTGAGAGTCAACAAACTCCCCCTTTGTCCTTGATGGAAAAACACATACTTTCTCTCCCCCTTTTTTCCTCAATGACAAAGGATGAAAGAGGAGAATGTGAGATGCCATGAAGATAAACAACTGAGAGTTCAACCAACACATATCCATCTGAAAGTATGAATCAAACTCAAGGATCAACCAAAATATCATCACTTCATAATCAAACAGCTCTGTTGCATATATCTCCTTGTGTTCACATGGATAAATACAGTCAAAGATCATGTCAATTTAGATACGTAAAGATAAATTGCAACATGAAGCTCCCCTAGACACTTATACTAAATTTTGGTAGAATATCTTTTATCTTTCCTTCAATAAAATGACCTTTAGTGTAAAGCATCACTATTTCTACATGTTGATTAGCAAAGAAGTTCAAGAATTGTACACATAATGTTACATGTGAATCAAAGCAAGATACAATCAAAATTTAGTACCACTAACAAATTCAGTATGCATGCAAGCAACAAAAATAATCAACATGATTTTACCACTGTCTATACAGTTTCATCACTATACTCACTATCCACCATAGAAGAGTATGTTGTACTGCCAAAGCATCAAAAACCATTTATAGCATTATTATTTTTGCTAGAATAGAGAACAATCACCATCATTGAATGGACTGTTTATCCACCAATTTTGTACAAACAACATTCATGTTGTCTTTTATTTCTTGGTTCATAGCAATACTTGTTATGAAAACCACTATGTGAACCAAAGTAAACCATTACTCCTTCAAATCACTGACTATCCAAGAAATCTCCCTTGACATGTATGCACAAACCATTTAATGTTAGCAACTGAATTAGGCTACTATCTGTATTGGACTAGTTAGGTAAGATCAACCAAGCAACAAATGTTTTTTCTTATAAACATATTCATAATCATAAACACTTTGAATATTATCTTGACAACATAGGATCATCACTTATACTACTTCCCTGTCAATAACAATTTTAGAATTGGTGTCAAGATGCTAATATAAATCACTATCTCATGTGACTGAGGACTCCCATTTTACAGACACATTATTGTTTTAATCTGTTTACCATGCTTCAAGGAAGATACCAAGAATCCAAATCCAGCATATATCAAACATGAAACAAATAATTGAACCAAGGATGAACACTATCCTAAGAGTGCAATGTTTTGTTACCAAACACATTATCAAGTCTGCAACCTCTTGCCACTTTTTATCATGAATACACAACTCCAAACTAGTACAGATGACCTGTATCACAAACTTTTGAAGATTAACACCACTGCTAAGTAGAGGCTCTGTCAAAGAAGAGTCACTGCCAATCAGAAATCTGTTAATCAAATGATTGCACAAACTTCCAAAACCAACAACATTCAGAGATGTATCATGGTCTGTTCAAATGATGATACTTGTCAAACACTTCTATAATACCCTGTATCACGACTAGACCATATGAATGACATATATCACCAATCATCTGACAACTATCCTTTAGAATCAACACAAGATCAAGTAATTTGGAATGTATTAAGTAACTTTGAGCTGTCAAATAACTCAACTTGTAAACCATAAAGAAACACCATGAATATTGTGTATAATGACTTATCAAAGTGTAAGGAATACATATCCAATAAGAATCATAAAACTACTATTATGTTGATTGCTACACACACCACAATACTTGTTCCAAATTCATCCTGTCAAAACATAACGACACCCTTGATACCCTGAGATCTAGTTACGACATGAACATTTTCCTGAAATAAATTAAAGCATATCTGATCATGAAGAATACTATCATGTATACTGTCAGTCATGTACATCAAATGATTGCAACAAAAAATCACAGGTTACTATACTTTCTCTATTATAAAATATTTCTAACCACAGATATACCACTATTCTTTGATATCAAACTCACCTGGTCCATACACCAAAACTTAAAAAAAACTTGTTTCACTACATCCCAAGACTCCTTGGGGATAGAAAATAAAACTTTGGATTACTCCCCCTAAAACCAAACAGTCATTAAATGCTAAGAGATGATCCTTGTACATCATGCACAAGACTAAGTCCTTCCTTCTCCTTTTCTTGCTTTCTTCTCCAAACCTATATAGTCCCTTTTTTTTGTTGCTCAATACATCTACATCTTTGTTTTTAGATGATTCCTTCAACTTACTCATACACTGTTGTACCTTATGCCAGATTTATGACATTTAAAGCATGTGATGTTATAATCAAATTGGGAAATAAAGGAAACATTCTTTCTATTAAATCTGCATTGTTGTACTTTATGCCCAATGTTACTACATCTAAAATAAGTGATCTTGTAAGTGATCTGAGGAACAAAATACTTCCTATAGATATTTCCAATTTCGTTCCCTAGATAATTATCACTTGTATTCATTTCACAATCTCTTCTTGAATGACCAAAATTGCTACAATTGTAACACACCATATTCTCATTTCTAGAGACATTAGAATGATTCTTTATTGACCATCTCATGCAATCACTTTCCTTATGACCATAAGCATGACAACAATAACAATAGCCATGAAATTGAGAGTAGTTATACCTGATAAATGGAGGTCTTGATGGTCTTTTTGTACTTTCATCAACACATTTATCTTTTGTCTGTGTAGCAGCAATATGGTGACCAATATCAACCTTCGTTTTTGGTGTTTGCTTGACTGTAAACCTCTTTCCATCTGTAGTAGCAAACACCGTATCATGTTTAGATTCTTTTGCAGAAATTTTTCCAACCTTATAACCCACTCCTGTTGGATCCTTAGAATGCTTTTGTCTGCCAATCATTTCATTCAATAGATTAGTACTACAATCAAATTTTTGATTTTTACCTAATTGAAGCTTGACACTTTCAAGCTCTTTCCTTAATGCAACTACTTCTCCTTCAAGTTTTAGACATTCAATCTTTTTAACCTCCAAATCAGACCTTACAACATCTGCTATCCTCTTACATTCTTCAATTTCAATTTTCTGACTTATAATCATATCATCTTTAAGAGTTAGTTCTTTTAACACATAATCATTATTTGAACATTTCTTTAATGAGGCAACCTCATTTTCCAGTTTATTACACAATTCATTCTTGTCTTTTAACTTGACTTCCAATTCCTCTTCATTCCTTTTCCTATCAACCATTTGATCTTTCAAAAATTCAATAATCTTTTCAAATTTAACATAGTTTTGGTTTACTACCTTATTAGTATCAATACTCTTTTGAAGTTGTACCTTAAGTTCCTGATTTTCTCGTTTAAGCCTTTTAAGCTCATCTAAGGAAACAAGCAATTCTCCTTCCGAATCAACTTCAAACTCATCACCTTCATCTTCTTTTTCACCAAATTCTTGTTCAAAGTCACTTACTAAGTGATCTTCTTCTTCTCCAACTATAGGATCATTTTTAGTATCAACTTGTGGGGGTAATTCTTGAGATAAAATTTCACTAGTCTTGACACTAGTGTTTTTCTTTTGACTTCTGTTTCTTTTGCACTTACCCATAGTACTCCTCTTATACAAAACTTGGTTGAACTTAATTTAGTTAGGATTATGCAAGGGCCTAGCTCTATACACCAACATCAATTGAAACCAGATATATTTCCATAAAACACATAGACTATACCATCAAACATAAATACCTTCTTAAACTTGTGACATATTTGACAAACTTCCAAGTCCAGAATCAATCCTAGGTTAATTAGACCTATATAAGGAACCTATGCTCTGATACCAATTGTTGGAAGACTGAAATCACCAAGAGGGGGGGATGAATCAGTGATATATGAAAGCCACAATATATTTTTTAAAGAGCAAGATTTGTGTTCACTTTTAAACTAAGAAAAAAAATGACAATTTGTAAAGTAGACTTGACTTGTGTATCAACTAAGCATATGAATAAGACATCGGTATGGATAGACTTAAATGAACTATTTGTGCTTTCACTTGAATGAAAGTTCATAACATTAACAAGACAACTTCAGTATAAACATTTGCAGAAATGAAAAGGCAATCATTCAACTATGAACTGATAAGGACAAACATCACAATCTAGCAATACTATCATAACAAAGCAATGACACTATAAGACCATGAATTTGACGAGTGGAAAACCCTTTGGGGTAGAAAAACCACTCCAAAATGATGCCTTACTGGCTTAAATAAAACCACTATTTACAATGCCTTACAGGCAAAATTTAGAGCACCCACTCTAGGAGCACCAACCCCTTACAAACTTAGGAACACCCATTCCAAGAAGCACCAACTCCTTACAAACTTAGGATTACCCATTCCAAGAAGCACCAACTCCTTTTAATGCACGAAAATTATAGCATCCTATCAGAACCCTAGAAGTGCAGATTTTGCAAATCTAGAATTTTAATAGAAGACTATGTATATTCTCATTAAGCACATTGAAGAATGTTGTGTATCAACATCTTCCTTCAATACAATAATATGAGAATCATAATAAAATATTTTCAATGTAAACCCAGTTTCTTGTCACTATAAAGATAAAGGTCTAATGTTTCACAAGAGCCTTTTCTCTTCTTCTTCGTAACCCAAGAAATACAACAAAACCTTCTTAAATAAATGCACAAGTATCTCTGCAGACCGGTTTGAAACTGTAAGAACAATCTCCATATGAGATTCCAGAAACCCTAGCAGGTTTTCAATCATAATCATTAAAGATTAAGCATATCAACAAAAGTCTTAACAACATAACCCATTTGTACCAGTTATGGCCAACTGTCGAATAACTGAGAAACAAAAAAATTATCATCTTGTGCATAAAACAACTTCCTTCCTTTTTTTTTTATCAAAAAACAAATAATAAGATTATTTTAATCCCTTAATAATTGTTTTAGCAAGAAAAATCTCAATGCAAAACTAAATGCATGTGATAGTTTTTCCTTTACCTATTCACAGTGGGAGAAAGAGAAAACAAATACCATAGACTACTATTGAAGACCATCATCAATGAGCTCTACATGTTTTCAACTTCCCTAGTTAAGATTTTACTAGAAATATGCAATGATAATTCCATGGTGGCGGCTAGGGTTCCACTCAAATTTTTTTGCCCTAGTTTTTCTTTCCTTTCAAGTCTTTCGAAGACTTTACACAAAACATAATCATTTGAAATCTGCAACCTTTCCAATCAATACTGCCAAATAATAATTCTGCTAAAAGCGCTGACACAATAATAACAGCTAAGTCAAATATAGCTATCAACTGCAATGATAAAAGATCAATATCACATGTTTAATGTGATCAAGACTAAGCACCGAAAAAATAATTCCTTTACCAAAGCTTTTTTTTAAAAAGAACTTTAAACTTTAATATGCCCGATTACTCAATGTCTAGAATGCCCGACAAGAGCTCATTTTGCTTTGCTTAATAAAAGTCCCATGTCTCTTAAGTGCTCGATACCATTTATGGTGTAAATGGTAGATATTTCAATATCCTTAACACAGGCCATATCAACTATGAGATCCTTAAGAAAAATGTATAAACCAATGTAATACAATGAAATATAAGTTGTCCAAATTCATATGAATTTCTATGCTTTATGACAAAAATGTCTTAAAAGACCCCTTTAGCAAAGTAACCAATGAAGAGAATATATACAAGTGATTTGAACTTGTAATCTGCATCTTTTTGTAAACTTGTATGTTTTGTGCAAACATAAGAAGTACCACTCATATCACACCTGAATTGTCAGCCCATATAAAAAAAAAATTGCACAAATGTATAAGCAAATGTATACCTCAACAAGAACTTGCCAATGTAAATGTCAGCCAGAGTATGTATGCCATTGCCCATGATGTCTAAGATGCCTGATCAAAACACATGTTATCATGTAGAACCTGACTTGTAGCATCCTAAAAGATAAACACTGTCAGTACAAATATGCATCAAGAGCCCATCAAAATGATGTAGACAAAGCCAAGGAAATCATGATATAAACTAAACCAAATCATATACCACCAAGATTAGACCATCCCAACTGTATAAACTGTGTGCATATATTATCCAAATCGAGGAGTTTTGTCATAGTGTTACCAAGATGTCAATGACACAACACATGTCAGAGATACATATTATTCAAAGAAAAACTGAGCATGAGCAACTGAATACACCATCTGCATATCATGGGAACATCAACTGAATACACCATCTACATATCATGGGAACCAATCAACCTGACAATCAATGAGAGAATGCATCTTGCATCATATGCCAACCAACCAATTAGCATCCTAAAAACCAATTTTCACATCATGTAGCTTGTCAATACAATCAATGAACACCATTATAAGAACCAATTTTGTCATCAAGGACAATACACCAACAATTGAGAGTCAACACCCAAAACTATGTGTGTTTAGTCCATTATCTAGAACATCCTTCCAATGATGTTCCTAAATAAATTCATGTTTACTTCATCCTTTAGAATGTCTCTTCAATGATATTCCTAGATTATTTCATTTCACCCTCCTAGTGTGTTTGACCTTGTTCACTACACCTTATTAAACTACAAAGTTTCTCACATTTTCAATGCTCCTACCAATGTGCCAATGAATTATATTGATAATCCAATTAGAAATACACTATCAATATTTATCCACAACCACACTTAATGGTCCCAACAACCTCCACACTTTTTATGAATATTAAAAGGTTTCCTCACTCATAATAAGTACAAATCCCAATACATCCAATTGTGCAAAGTATTGCCATATGTCAACATGATAATTTTTAATGACATCAACAACAAACATATAGCTATGCATTTATTTCATTTCAAACTAATAATTTTATTTTCCATATATATTAAATTCACATGATTCATACTTTTTCCCCATCTACCAATTATCATTTTAATGTATCAATAATACCCCATCATCATAAAAATATTTAAAAAGATAAATCTGGATGGTAAGTGTAATAATTAACATGTAGTTTATATATTAATTTTGCACACTTAGACATCACCTCGTCATCCCAAAAATCTTAGATTCCATAACACTTCAATGCATGGAAAATCCTTCCATAATCTACCAAATATCTATAACCATATGATGAGATATCATGATCCAACATATTATAGAACCAAGTGTGAGAAGGCCTTATTTGAATAAAGGTAATTTCCAAATCAATATTCAAAATTTATCCGTCAAAATCATCCAAACAAAATCAAATGAGAAGAACAAATGGGCTAAAAAGGAAAGTGAAGCTATATTTTGTAGACAAGTTGTTAGAAGATGAAGAAGTTACAAAAATATTTTGAGTTGCAAGGTGGTTGGACTTCCTCCAAAAGTTCAAAGATTTAAATGTAGACATCGTCAAGGAGTTTGTGAATAAATTTAAGGGACATCACTCTACAATTTTTGGCCGCTAAATAAAAGTGAGTATTAAAAGACTTTATGATTTTTTTGGTATTTTGGTTGAAGGCATTGATATGTCTCAAACTAAAGCTAACACTTATAATGAATTGATTAATAATTTCAAGGAAAATGATAATCAAATTCCTCAACTGATAAAATAAAAGAAGGGAGAAAACAAAGGAATCATTAGGGATACCTTTCCTAAACCATAAAATACTATTGTAGTATGGTTCATAAAATTCTTCACCTACAAAGGCTAATACGACATTGTTAAAGGCTCAACTTTCAGAATGATTACCTTTTTGTGTCATGGAACTCAAAATATAAAACTCAATGTTAATTTGCTAACCTACCTTTTGGCCTCCCTAAAGACCATTGTTGATAAATACATTTAGGAAAAGAGATCCCCTATAACATTAAGGACTAATTATGTTGCTCTATAAACAAAATATGCTCAAAAATCACCAAGGAGATGATTTTTTAGGTTGATCTGCCGAGAAATAAAATCAAGCAAATGAGTCATTAGAAGAAAATACGGCTGCCAACACACCACATCCCTTGATACTAAGTAGGTCACTTCAAGTGTGCTTGACAAGTTGTGCCTCTTTCTCCTTGACAATAATCTACTACAAAATTTTCTCTTACAAGAAAAACCTAGGAGATCACACCCTAAGAACCTTGTCAAATATATCATCAAACCACTTGTAGAACCTCAAGGTCATTTAGCTCATCAAGAGAAAATAAATATCATAATTATATATTCAATGATAGAGATCAAATATCCCCTTAAAGATAAAATCATAAAGAGGGTAGCTCTAAGGCCTCTAAGTGTTTGTAGAAGTAAATGTCAAAGGGATTAACTAAATATGTAAAGTTTTTCATATGCTTCAACCAAATTTTCCTCTCTAGAAGAGAATGTGATTGCTAAGGCTATACAAACACTATCCCAATTTGATGTTACCCTAGAGAAATCCATGTCAATAGAGTTAAGGGAGGAAGCAAGGGATGAATCCCCAAAGTGACATTTTGGAGACATTCCATCTTTAAAGAGTTCACTCAAAAAATTTGACACTTGAACAAAAAACCCTCTAATTCCATCCTCTCTCCCTCCAAAGGATGAATAAATTTCAAAAGATATACAAAAAGAAAAGGTAAAAACATAGTCAAAAGGTGTTCCAAAGGAGAACATCTTACCTCTAGAGAACTGTACAACAAAAAAAACCAAGGGAACCTCATCTCCTTTGAAGAAAGAAAAAACATCTACATATATTTCTTCTTTTCATAAAAAAACCAATAAAGGTCAAAGCTCCTATGCAATTTTAAGTTGGACAAGAAATTGAACTTTCTATGATTTTTTTTGGGAGGGGTAAATGCTTTTGACCTGGAGCTATGAATTGGTGAGGTCACAAGCGAGGGGCCTCATCCCCAAGATAAATTCTAAACAATTTCCACCCAAACGAGGTTTGAACCTTGATGGCAAGAATAGTAACATAAGAACTCAACCATCACACCATACCACTATTATTGAACTTTCTACAATTGAACACATGATTGCATAGCAATAATAGGAAATAAAAAAATAAAAAAATATTTTAATAGAGAAAGACACAATATTTTTTTCCCTATAGGAACAACTCAATAAGTTTTTTGAAAAATAACCACTCAAATGGATGAGCCAACTTAAAAAATTCAAAACACACAATAAGTTATCTCCATCTAAGATAAAAAGATTGAAGAACTTACCAACAATTTGGTGAAAGAGTTGGTAGCCTTTATAGAGAAAAAATAAGAGACAAGTGGAACTAAATGTGGCCATTAGTAAGAGCTAGAAGAGGAGTTGCAAGAGATCTAAAATGAACCTACATAGGAATACAAGTAGACCTAGATTGACCCCATTTTCCTAAAATAGTTCATAGTCATGATTCTAGAGACACTTCAAACTGGGTGGCCCACTACTACTTTCTTTGTCATGCAAAAATTGAAATCTCATAGCTAAAAGAATAGGTGGTCATTTTTTAGGCTAAAACATGACCATCTTTAAAAGTACACAATGGAGGCATATAGGACTATTGTGACATTATTGGTGATGGGCTCAATTAATGGCTAGTTTTCCTTTATTGATTCATGCTTTTATCATTTCATCTGTTAAGTTTCATAGAAATTCCTAATACTTTATATAGCTTTTATTTATGATTGTTAATAATGTGGATTCCTTAGGAATGAAACTAACATCTTGTAGCAAGAAAGATTGTTAACTCACAACAACAGGTTTTCTAGCCCGCAATATGAGGATTATGGAAAATTGCAGGGGAGAGGTCTTCATAGGCTGAAACCTCTGAGAAAGCTTAGTCATTGTGACATTTTTGTTGTCTGGCCGACTGGCAGTTTACCTTGTGTTTTGCTCATGTCGCCAAGACAATGCTTTTGTCTTGCCGAAGAAGCCTATCACTGTGACTTGTGGCCTTCGCTATAATCTCCTACCGAGTGGAATGTCTCGGCGGCATAAGGGTTTGTTATCGGGCTTCGAGGAGACTCATGGCGACTTAGAGTCTTCGAGATAACAAATGGATTCGGCAGGAAGTCATGGCGACCGGGAGAAGTCTCACCGATAAGCAGGTTCGGGGTGACTTGAACTCTCGGGAAGATCTCTTGGCGACTGAGGAATGACTCACCGACGGTATACACTCGGGCTAACTCAAGGGTCTCGGTGAGAAGTCTTACCGAAAGTAACATGTCTCGGCGACAGTGTTGGAGCTTTCGGGGAAACTCTTGGGTGATCGGTATGTGGTCTTACCGATATGAATGTCTTGCCGATTGTATGGTCTTCGGGTTCGCTATGACTCTTGGTGAAAGATAGATCGGTGTAATGTATTGTTTTGATATGATGTCTCATCGAATATTAGAAGTCTCGCCGACAGCATGTGGGGTCATCAGTTCGGTGTGACTCTTGGCGAACAGTTGTTTCGGGATAACATGGAAGCCTCCGTAAGAAGTCTTTCCGAAGGTTGATTCTCTTGCCAATAGTGGAACACATCGATATGACTTAAAGGCTTTGGTATGAAGTCTTGGCGAAAGCAGTAAGTCTGGCCAACAAGATTGAATCGGGGTGACTTGGAACCTGTGGGGTGATGTCTTGGTGAAGAGAAATTGTCTTGCCGATGGAATCCTGACTTCGGTGTAACTCTTGGCGACTGTTGTTCGGAGTTTGGTATAACATGAAGCTTGGTGTGAGGTCTCGGCAAAAGACGATAGTCTTTCCAATGAGAACATTCACGTCTATGTGACTTGAAGACCTCGGTGAAACCTCTTGGTGACAGTTGAATGTCTTGGCGATAGCGTTGGTGGATGAGTTCAACTGGAGGTCGGTGAGAGGTCTCGCCGATCATGCCGATAAGGTGACTCTTGCTGATAGATGGATGCTGATAGGAATACAATGGGTTTTGGCATGACTTGAAGACTCGATATGATCTCTTGGCGATAGCGTTAGTCTCACTGATGTGCATACTGCGGTCGATGTAACTTGTGAACTCGGTGGAACCTCTTGCCGATGGAGACGACTCTTGGTGACAACATGTAAATGGGTCTTGTGGCATCGGGGAGACACTTCTTGTGTCTCACCAACATGTGACACAAGTTGATCACTGTTGACCGAGTAAAGGTTGTCCGATGTGGTATGATGTGGACCAATCCGAGAGGGCAGAGTGAACCGTTTTGTTGTGAGACCGTTGCGACCGTTTTTGTGTGGAAAGGAAAAATATACACGAGGAAGTGAAAACATCTTCGAGTCAATAACGATGTCGAGTTGGAGGTTGCTTTCTGACTGTTGAGAATGAATGCATATATGTATACATTGGACGTTCTGGAAAGACACAGAGCAAGAGAGAAGGAAGCTGATAAGCCAGAAAGCTGAAGAGCTGAGAGCCAAAGAGAGATTGATAGAGAAAGGCCGAGTGGCTGGCTGACAGGCCAAAGCCATGAGGCTGAGGCTGAGAGTGAGAGAGGCAGAGTTATGCTGCTGGAATCTCTCCTAATCATGAATGCCATGTTTGATCTCTCAGGGATAGTATGTTACCAGTTGTATCCAGAATGAACAAGATGAATCTCTGAAGAGGCTATGAGCCTGAATTTGTATTGTAACCATTCTGTTGCTGAATAATACAATGGCTCGATCTTTGGAGTGTGGGGTTTTTTTATCCGAAAGGATTTTCCCCACGTAAATCTTTGTGTTCTGGTTTTTTTTCATCTTTTATGTCTGCTGGTTCGTGTAGTAGAATCTGTTAATGCTTGTTGTTGAATTTACATGTGTTTCTCTCAGATGGATCAATGTGGGAAATTAACTGTGTCTGTTCTGCATTTGGACATAGTTGTATGTGTCTTTGAGGCAACCTAATCGAAATGAAAGTTACCGAAGGCACTACTATATGGAGTTTTCACTAGATGCGCTCCTAAATTTCCTTACAAAAACAACCAAACCATGACACTTCCAAAAGAGAACGAAGGTGATCATTCAATGATCAACTGTGAGTCATCTTATTATACTTTTTCTCACCGAATAAGACCACCAAGAGGAGGAGTTTTTTCTTAGCGGGATTAATTTATGATGTGAATGTCCTCAAGAACATGTCTATCATAATAGTTGACCATTAGGCATAGAGTTCTAAATTAGTTTCTCTACTACTGCTTCATAGTTATTATTTTTTATTATTAGACTAAGTCCTCTTCCTATCTTTAAGGGAGAGTAGACAACTACTTTATGAGGTTGTTTTCAGTCCCAAAGAAATAAAACTCATCACAAACCCTATATAGTGGGATATGTTGTCGAGTAGTAAATATAGTTGCGAGTAGTTTTTCTAGTTGTTAATTGATTGAGCCGATAAGTTAGTTTTTATCTGTTATTAGTTGTAGTTATAGATATGTGTTATTGAGTAAGAAATATTCAACAAATTCTTGTTGGATTGTATGTAAGAGTTCAAAGTTTATATGCAATAAAAAGAATTAGTTGATGTCATGAATTAATGATTAAATAAGTAGATGTTGAAAACTTTTGTGGAAGCAACAACTCAAGTAATGGTCACTCGAGGTACTGCTAATCCACTTCATTTACTATTGTTAGATTAAATGATGCATTGTTGAAATTAGTTAAGTAGTTTCCAATTATATGTGTGTTGTGATTATGAATGTCATTCTGCGATTTTGGATTGAATTCTATAGCTTCATGTTGGTTTCATACTTTGGAGGAATTAGCTAATAATTGGTTTTAATAGTTGACAGTTACAATATTAAGTGTTAAGTACCCGTAGCATAAGGTAGTAGTTTATACTTATTTCCCTTGTTTTGTGAATTAGCAATTCATTTCATTTTCCAGCTTTTGCAGTCTTTTGTACATGTGTAATTGCCTATACTCCATTGATGTAGGATGTGTCTAGAGTCCATTAATGCATATATTGTGCTAGCACTATCTAAGGTTTACGAGTCCCTGGTTGATAATTTAATGAAGCCTTTGTGAAAGATGAACTAATCATTTAGGAATTCATCCTCTAATTTGTGTGTAGACCCAGTAAACATCAAGTTTATTAGACATTAGAGAGGCTCTACATTTTTGGCGCCATTGCCGGGGATGGTGCTAAGTTTAGGATTCTCCTATTTATTTTCAATTTCTTTCAAGCTTTCATAGTTTAGCAATTCTTTTTTCAATATTAGGGTAATTAGTTTTAGCTATCAAACAACAACACAAGTTACTAACAATGTGCATGAACCGCTGATCTAAAGAATCACAACCATTGTATGTGAAGGCAATGAGATGCTCTAGGAAGATTTATCCCCTCATCACATGAATCATTAGAAGATACTGATGAACAAAGTGAGAAAAATGAGGGAAACCCTAAAGAAGATCATCCCTTACACCAGTACATACACCAACCATAGATGAGACTTCTCAAATACATATAGTCACCATGGGTGATGAAATAGTAGAAAATCCACTAGAGAATGTAATGTTTTAATTCCCTATAACCAACCAAGAAATGGATGGTGCTTTGAAGAACATACCTCCTTCAACACTGCCTGTCTTATATGGCTTGGTCATAGGGGATCCAAACACCTTTCTTTTTGAGTTTGATGTGATATTTTGAAGCTATGACTACACCACAAATGCTCATAGACTCAATTTGTTTCTAACAACACTAAAAGATGTTGCTCTAAGATGGTTCATGGGGTTGGGAAGAGATGTTGTTCCCAATTGGAATACAATGAAAACAAAATTCTTGGAGAAATACTAGGATTATTGTAGAGGCATAGATAGAAAGAGGGATGAAATCTTCAGGATGTCACAAAAAGAAGATGAATTGCTGGAAGATTACATAAGAGATTTTAGTTCTACCTCAAGAAATCCCATCAAAATAGACTTTTTGATGAATCCCTAAAACTGGTATTCTTAAGGGGAGTTCATGAAGATTGTATAGATTCTCTCAATATCATTGGAGCAGGGTTTATGTCACACTTACCCTTTGAAGAGATTTGTAAAGTGTGTAGAAACTATTCCAGATCTTTCATCAAGAAGACTAGAGGAGACAAGACCTCCTCTCTCAACAAATCATCCAATGAAGTCTCAAGGGTAGAGTTGAGAAATCTTCTATCAAACATGAAGGAGAACATCATTAGCCATTTGGATACACACTTGGATACCCTCCATATCAAGAGAAGCAAGAAGAAGCAAAGACAAACCTCACAGAATACTATCCACACTATCACCAAAAGAAGATAAATTGCAAGTGTGAGAAGTTGGCCAGTATTTTTGAGGAAAAACAAGGGAAGCCATAATTTCATGCCCTAGAAGATGAAGAAGTTCAATTGTTTTACATCGCTCAATGAAAAATATGGTAGAGAAGACAAGGTATGCCCTAAGATCCCTTGACTTATAATATGTCATTTCCAGGTAATAATGCAAACTTCCCAAACTAGAACCCTCAATCTTGGACCAATGTGAAAAACTCACAATGGTCAATGCTCCAAGCCTCCAATTGGAATCAACAATAACATGACATGTGGCCACCATAGAGCCAAGGACCAAATTATAATCCCCAATGGAAAACCCAACAAAACCAATGGGCACCACAATGTAAAAGAGGCTAGCAACAACAAAATCAAAATCTCAGTTATCAACAACCACAGTAACCCTTTCAGCCACAACAACAAGCCATAATGTCTAGTCCAAAAATAGATGTACCAACACCATCAAGAGCACCTCAATTTTCAGCTCAACCTGTACCTAACCCAAATAATAAGCCTTTCCAATAGGCTTATTCTAACAACACCATACAATACCCAACTTGTAGGGTTGAGGTGAGTGATATCCACCTCAGATCAGGGAAAATTCTAGTTGGGCCTTCATATCCTCACATCAAAGAGATGACTGATGAGAAACTCCCAATAGAAACATTGGACAAACAACCTGTGGAACCTAAATCAAATTAGGTTAACCCAACCAAAATAAGTCTAGAATCCCCATTCCCTAAGAGATTAACAGTTCAAAAACATCATTCACAAGCTAAAAATGGTCTATTGGGACAACTCAAAGATGTTTGCATTAAGATACCCCTCATTTAGGAAATCAAGTACCAATCTACACCAAAATAGTGAGAGATTTATGCCTCAAAAATCCAAGTAGGAAACATAAGGAACCTCAAATTGTACATGTATTAGGAAAACTTGCAAACATTATGTTGGGAAACATAACTCTCCCCAAGTATGTAGATCCTGGGAGCCATGTTGTGGATGTCAAAATCAATGGCACTCTCATCAAAAATACCTTAATTGAACTCAGTGCAACCATTAATGTAATGACCAAAGAAACCATGAAACTATTACAACTAATGGATCTCAAACCTTCCCTAATGTGTTATAGCTAGCCAATAGGTCTACAGTCAAACCTGAGGGAATCATAGAAGGCTTGCTAATAACATTAGACTCATGGGAGTACCCTGCAAACTTTATGGTGTTACAACCTAAAGCTAATCTTGTAGGGTACCCCCTCATCCTAGGTAGACCTTGGTTGGATACTACAAATGTATTCATAGGTTGCAAGTCTAGTAACATGATCATTTCCAATGGGAATGTAACCAAGAAGCTAGTCCTCTATCCACTTGTCCAACCACATGCAAATTTGGAGAAAACTATATGGCCTACCCTAGATGGGGAAGATCAATACTCATTAAAAATGTTGATGACTATTGACACAATCCCATATTAGAAATCCAATATGAAGATGAACTAATTGCAAACATCATGCAAAACAACTATGGTAGGGACCCGCTATAATATGACTGTCTAACATGCTTGCAAGACCCTCTATAGAACATAATTCTTGCCAACACATCTGAGTCCATTTCTAAAAATTTCTATACCTTATTACCACACAAATGTAACCACAATATAGTAGGTCTTGATATAGCATCTATTAAAGCATCATCTTGGACTTTGGAGATTACACCGAGAAAGGAATTAAATATAAATAGTCAACTGATTGTTGCACAATAGTCTTCACTATTGAATGTGCTGCAAGCACACACAACTACTATGCATGGGATTACCATGATATGAAAGGAATAGACCCAAACTTATGCATGCACCAAATTTACATCAATGGTGGCTATAAAATGGTTAGAAAACCCTAAAGGAGAATGAATCTAGTTGTTCATGATATAGTAAAGTTAGAATTGAAAAAGTTGTTGGATGTAGGATTCATCTATCCAATCTCTGACAGTCAGTGGGTGTATCCCTTAGTAATTATACCTAAGAAGGGATGGAAATGTAGAGTGTGTGTTAATTATCGTGATTTGAATGCAACAACTAGAAAAGGCCACTTTCCCCTTCCATTCATTGATCAAGTTTTGGATTCCTTAGCAAGGAAAAATTACTTTTCCTTCTTAGATGGGTTTAGTGGCTACAATCAGATTAAGATAGCCCTAGAAGACCAAGAAAAAATAACATTTACATGCCCTTGGGGTACATATGCTTACTCTGTCTTTCCATTTGGGCTATGTAATGCACCTGCCACCTTCCAAAGGGTAATATTGAGCATATTCTCATATGTTTCTCATGATTCCATGGAGGTTTACATGGATGACTTTACAACTTATGGGAATACCTATGAAGAATCACTTGCTAATTTTGAGAAGGTGCTACAAAGATGTTAAGATCACCACTTGTCCCAAGTTATGATAAATGCTTCATGATGATGACTAAGGGAGTAGTCTTGGGACACTTTGTGTAAAGGGAATCCAAATATACCCAAATAAAATAGAGATAATATCAACATTGAATGTACCTCATAAATAAAAGGATGTCATAAGCTTGCTTGGCCATGCTAGCTATTGCAAAATATTTATACAAGATTTCAGTAAGATTGCAACACCATTGTTTGTTTTATTGTCTAAAGATGTAGAGTTTGACTAGACACCTACTTGTCAACATGCCTTTGAAGCTCTTAATACAACACTTACAAAGACACCAATATTAAGAGGGCCAAATTATAAATTTCCTTTTCATATCCATACCGATGCTTTTGATTTTAAAATTGGAGTTGTGTTAGGATGGAAGGAAGGGAATCTAGAGTATGCCATATATTATATCAATAAGAACCTTTAAGGGGTAGAGCTCAACTACACAGTCACTGAAAAATGAGATGTTAGAAATAGTTCATGCAATAAAAAAAATAAAAACAATACATCATAGGGTATTTTGTATTCATTCATACAAATCATACAACAATCAGGTACTTGATGAACAAACCAATAGTTGGGGGCAGACTTGTGAGATGGTTGTTGCTACTTCAAGATTTTGATATCACCATAGTAGACTAACTAGGAAAAAAAATGTGGTAGCAGACTTTCTCTCTATATTTCCAACAAAGTCAGAAGAGGATATTGTAGATGATTCATTTCTAGATGAGAACTTATTTTACCTATCTCTATATACACTTTGGTAGGCAGATATAGCCAATTACCTAGTTGCAAGGAAAACGCCACCACATATCTCACCAAGAGAGAAAAGACATTTAATCTAAAAAAGTTTTCCTTATTCATGGGTATCTAGATATATATTTTACACAAGGTCTAACAACATAATGAGAAGGTGCATCAGAGAAGATGAAGTCCATGATATTCTCAAAGCATATCATGATGAACCTTGTGGACATTTTGTAGCAAAGAGAATAGCTCTTAAGATTTTGACTACTAGCTATTATTGGCCAACACTTCATAAAATGCAGTCAAATATACATGGAGTTGTGATAGATGTCAAAGAATGGTATGACCTAAAAAATGGATGAAATTTTATTATAGCCATAATTAATCATGGAACCATTTGATAAATGGGTTAGATTTTATTGGTCCTATCTCTCAAACATCCAACAACAAGGAGTATATATTGGTCTATACTGACTATCTTACAAAATGGGTGAAGGTCAAAGCCTTGCAATTTGCAAGGGATGGAAATGTAGCTAAATTCTTATATTGAGATATCTTTACAAGATATGGCATCCTAAGAGAAATTGTCACAGACCAAGGTCCACAATTTACCTCATACCTGATTACCAAGCTAGTGCAGGAATATGAAATCAGGCATAGAAATTCTACACCTTGTCACCCTCAAGCAAATGGCCAAGTGGAAGTGACTAATAGGGAAACATAAAACATTCTGACAAAAATAGTATAAATACACAAGAAGGATTGTGCAGTCAAGTTACCTAAAGCAATTTGAGCTTATAGGGAAACCTGGTAGATAACAACAGGTTTTACACCATATGAATTGGTGTATGCTAAAAAGACAATACTTCTAATAAAATTTGAATACAAAAATTTGAGGATAACATTGAAATTGGGCATGGATTTATCAACAACACAAAAGGAGAGATTACACAACCTCAATGTCTTGGATGAAATAAGAATGGAAGAAATACACCATACTAAGATCATCCAGAAGCAGAGGATGCGTTGGCATGAATAGTTTATTAAGATAAAAGAGTTTAATGCAAGTGATTGGGCACTACTTTATGACTCAAGGTTCAAGGATGTAAGGTCAACTCTTATGTACCTATCACCACTTGTTGCTCCCTTGTTGCATGTTTCACTTTATGAAACCAATTGATGCATAGTGTGATTTTATTTAGTATGTTATAACATCAATTACGTTGGTAAGTTAGGAAGATTAACCTTTTCTTGTTTAGAATTTTGAGAAAAAAGTGGTTATTACTATTAAAGAGTTATTTATAATTCCCATATGCATGTTGAACACCCAGAATACTGAGAGGGGGGGTTAATCAGTATTCTCTTGAACCACTTAAACATTTAAACATTCATTCCACACATCATATTCAATTTCTAGCAAGGAGAGAAACCATGAAACAATCATCAAAGCACATTACACATGAACACCAAAATTTTACGTGGAAAATACAAAAGGGAAAAACCATGGTGAGGATTAGCTCACAATATATTATAACTGATCATAACATATTACAAAATGGATTGCTTCTAGGTGGACTCGCTGTCCAAAGAATAAGAGAAATGGAAGAGAGGGATGGCTCACTGCTAAGATATGAACTGCTATAAATGCATCTACAATATGCAAGAAATACAATTCCAATGAAGTTCAAAACACCGAATCAACACACTTCATACTACTTTTCTCTAACACTCTACTCTACTCTGCATTCACATCCTTTGCTTAGGAATTCACATCACACATTTTCTAAATTATGCATCACATCACAACTCATCACTACAACACCAAAAATGATCTTGCATTTATACCCATTACATTCACAAACACCTACAACATTAATTTTGAAAGAATTAAGAAGGTTGTCATTGATGTCAACACTACATGATGGATGTCAAAATAGTATGAAGGATGACTATAGAAGACTTATTTTGCAAGAGGGTTTGATCTACACACCAAAACAGTTAGGTACTTTTGCTAAGTATCTACACTAGTAGGTTCAACACACAGTGCCCTTCGGTAATTTGGTTCGCATTTGTTCGCCCATATAGATATACTTTTGCGATTCTCATATGTTGTTCGTGGACATCAATAGCATCTTAATTCTAAATTTCACTTGATTTGGATAAGTGGTTCAAAAGTTGCAAGTAACAGAAGATCGACATATAAGGTTTACATAGTTTTTTGTGTATTGGCCATAACTTAGAACTGGTTTGCACTCCTTTGTGGATTTGAGTTAGACTTTGCAGTTTTGGGAGAATGATAATAGGTGTCAAAGAATTGTATTTTCCAATTGGCATGATATTTTGAGGTCCACGTATCCTATGGTGATGATCAGTTGGAGTATTTTTGCTTTTAGGTTCTATGCCTGACCAACCTAATGTATGTAAAGAGTTGCAGAGATTAAATATGTGATGTGAATGGAAGAGGGAGCTCTTATAGGTCCATGCCGACCTATATTACATGTGTTTGGGTGTGAAGGAATTTTGATTTGAATTGGGTGTCGACAAGGCACATTTTGTATGATTTGAGGCCACATCTAATTAGGCCGACCTAATTGATGTTTGCGATGAAGTTTGATATATATACAAGGTTTATTTGAGTTTGTGATGATATAAAATGAATGTGTACATGATCTAAATGCAAGCAATAATGCAAAAAAATACAGAATTGAGCGAATAAGTTGTGAGTATTTAGAAAAGGTGTGCGAACATAGAACAAAGCAAAGATTTGTAAATTGAGTTGAATAGAGAGTATTATCAATGTATTGAGCTTCAAAGGAACTGAATCCAGCATATGTTAGATGCACTTTATCAGTTCAAATATTGGTTGTGAAGCCACTTCTTTCTATCTTTCTTTTCTTTGTGAATAGTGAGTCCACTTGGCAATGAGCCTTTCTATAATATCATAACCGATTATAACATATTGTGAGCTAATCTTCACCAGTTTTTTCCCTCTTTGGGTTTTCCATGTAAAAATCCTGGTGTTCATGTGTTGTGTGTGTTATGGCTTGTTCATGATTTCATTCCTTATAACTATTAACTATGCTTTGGTAATTGGATGGTTAATAATAGGATGGTTTAATAGAATATTGATTCACCCCCCCTCTCAGTATTCCAAGTGTTCAACAATTAATTAGGTTGGCCTAATTAGATGTATTATGTAAAATAATAACTTGTTGGCTCAAGATCAAGCATACACGCTTCGCACCTTAATTCAAAAATTTTAACGCATCCAAATAGGTCGCTATGGACCTATAATAGCTCCATATAAGCGATCAACACTTTCTTTAACTCTGCACGACCCCAAACATATTAGGTCGGCACCACTGCCGAGACAACACTAAAATAAACCAATTGATTATCCACAAATTGAAATGCGTACCTCCAAAACACATGCCACTTGGACTACACACGCTTCAAACACCTATAAGCACTCCCACAAATCTGCATAACAAAATATTATTCCACGATGAAATGCAAACCGTTCCAAACAGGTACTCTGCACTAGCAACACTATCATAGGCAAACTCGATACATTATCAACCATAAATTTTGCACCGGAGAACATAAAGACATGAAACTTTGGATTTAAGGTCCTCAAACACACACAAAAATTACCTTAGAAATGCAAATGGAAATACCTCAAGGTGAACCAATGCAAACCAAAAAACTAATGCTCTGTACATTGAAGGCTCGTGTTCTAGACAACCGAATATACAACATATTGTTTTGCACCAAAGAAAAAAATATGCCTCTCTATGTTGGAATACCATCACCTCAATCACTTAAGCTTCACCAATCAACTATACATCAATCTTCACATCAAACCACAATGTTGACATCAATGACAACACTATATCTATGATCATGCTTATGTTCATGTTGCCACCAGCAATACCAATGATAATCTCCTAAAAATTCCAACAATCTCCCCCTTTGTCATTGATGGAAACATGCATCAACTCTTCTTCATGTCTTCTCACAACTACTCTCCAAATCTTCTCCCCCTTTAACATCAAGGGAAAAGGATGCATACATATTTCTTGTTCTTTTCTCTCCTTTTGACATCATTCACATATACTTGTTTTTCTTTTTCCTTTCCCCTCTTTCATATATACATGATTTTAACTGAATTACTCACATAATCCCTCTAAATGATATATACATAGATACATGAGAGTAACAAACTTCTTCAAAAATCAAACCAACTCCCCTTAAAAATGCAATCCATCAAAACTGATCAAAATTTGCACCGATATACTATCCATTATCTTCCGTATATATACAATAGAATCTAAAATGCATGGATAGAAAAGAAGTATACATAGATCAGCCGAAAGAAGTGTATAACACTTGCAATTTTGTAAGGTGTGCCTACTAGTCCTTTTTACCATTCTCCCAATGATTCTTGGCTAGCCCAAGCATGCAGTTCATAGCCTTAAACTCCATGAGGAGTTCTTCACCTTCATCCAGAGTATTAGGTACCAAATTTAACTTTGTTGCTTTCTCCACACTAGTTAGAGCACCAGATATGGGTGTGGACTTTGCATTCTTTAGGTCTTTGAGCTATCCAAACTGCACTATAATATTTTCTCTTTGTTCCTATAGTTGGAAGAATTGTTCATGTAGATTTTTGATTGCTAACATTGTGGATCCATCTACATCATTTGCCGGATCATAGGCACCGAATGCCTTTATCAATCTGAGACTCAATGGAGTCCATCTCAACCTTTATGTTTTTAGTTGAAATGGGCCACTTCAAGCAAAACTGAAATACATCCTTAGCCTCTTCAACACAATTCTACAAATCCTTCAAGTTCTGTAATTTTCCATATGTAGTGGCACATTTATTTGTTATGTCTGCTAACCTTCTATCATTCACCTTCTTATTTATCTCCTTTAGCTTCTCTTCAAGTCCACTAGAATACTCTTTGAAAGCATCAAGTAGAAGTTTCAAATTATGCACATCAGATAAGGAATTGTCAATACTTACTCTAGGAATACTCTCATGTAGCACCTTCACTACTTCGTCTATCAACTCTACACTCTTCTAATGTGTTTACAATATCTCCTTTCTAGTGGAGGCCTGGAATACATCACTGAGCTGTAACTTGTGCAGAGGGGACATCTAGACTATATCAACTTGCCCATGCTACATTGGAATTTGTAATAACTAGGCAGAAACAATAGGTTGGAACTATAATTACATGCTCAATAAACTCTTCAACGAATCTCTAGAGGTTCTAAAAGATTCTCCAATCGTCTTTACATTCTCTTCATCCTTCTTCTCCTTTGAATTTTCCTTGTCACCAATGTTGTCTTCTGCTTTATCTTCATTCTTCCCAGCATTGCCAGATTATTTCTCATACTTCTTCTCATCATCAACTGATTTTGTATTGTTATCCAAAGGAGGCATATTTTATGTATTTTGTGCCTCATTGATCTTTGGGTTGTCTTGTACAACCTCTTCTTCATAATTCTTCTTTGTTTTCGGAGGAGGGGAGATATGACCAATTTGAGTATCCTCCTTTGGTAACTCTTCAATATTTTCTTCTCCAACCATGTTTTCTCCTTCCAGAGGAGTGTTACCAGTAACATTTTCTTCTTCTGCACCCACATTCTCCACTACCAGAGGGGTATCTTCTTGCTCATTCTCCTTCTCTACATCATGCTCAGGTTGAGCATCTTCCTATTGTGTATCTTCTGGTATATTAACTTCTAGAACAAAAACATAATTCTGCATTTTCTCTTAAGTGTCCAGTATCATGCCTAGCTCTTTTGCCAAATTGGCAACCTTTTCAACTATTTCATTCTAAAGCCATTCAAAATCATCTTTTCCTCTGCTATAAGTGTAGTGAAACTTTATTTAGTCCTAAATTGTGATCCAGTCTTGCTCTATTCTCATTTGAAAGGGGAGAGCCAATCTCTTCCAGAGCAGATGCTCTCAACCTTGCCTCTTCATTTAATGCCTCTTCTCTTTTTTCATACAATGCACTTTTCAAAACCTTGGGAAATTATCCTTTAATATCCTTCATGCTGACCTCAAATGTAACTATGTATCTAACAATTTCCTCTTCTATTGTAGACTTATTAGTGTCATATGTAGTGGTATATAATGCAACAATTTTCTCCAACATTTCATGCTCAACTATACTATTAACTAATGCATCTAATTTCACAGGGTTATGTTTTCTTACTGGGGATGGCTTATCCTTCTTCTTTGCTTCCGAAGGAGACTTTTCTCCTTTGCTAGACTTGGATTTATTTTCTCTTACATAAATTATGTATCCTTTTTTCTCTTTCTCTACATCAGCTTCACTATTAGTATCTACAATGTCAAATTTTTCCTTCTTTCCACTGGTTTTTGCTTGTGATACTCTAGATTTCCTTTTTCTAATCAAAGGTTTTTCCTCTACCTCTTCTTCTCCTTCATCAATACTCATGTTTATTTCTCTTATTTCCTTAGCCTTCACTCTTCTCTGTTGTGGGGTACCATGCTACTTCATCAGAGGAGCCTTTTCTTTCACTGGCACACTTTGCTATTTTGTCAGAGTACTGGTGGAATCCTTTCTCTTTGATCCATTGACAGTGGGCATAGTCCTGGAGGACTTGGGGGAAACCAGAGAGGGGGTAAATGTTCTACCAAATCTTTTTATGCTAGATGCAGCTCTTGAAGAGCCAAAAATTCCTTTGGCTTTCTCCACTTGGTCCTTTGAAAGACCCATCATCTCTACAATCTGTGCAATCATCTTCTCAACAAATTTCTTTATCTATTTTTTCCTCTGCTCCATGTGCACCTCCATATATACTTTTCTTTATATGTTCCAAATCTTTCTTCAGAGGTGTCTCTATGCTTGCTCAGCATAAAATCTACCGAACCAATAATTTATTTGTCTATTATTTCATATCCCATCTATGGAATCCAAATAGTCTGAGGCTCAACAACCTGTATTATGCAGCTATCCTTAGTCACCATAAAAGTGATATCATTCTTGTACTTCTCAACCATTCTCTTTAGAATTATTTCTCTAGATTACATATTCTCTTGGAAATTTTTAAAGAATCCCCATAATGCTTTCTTTTGTGAGTTCATCACCCACTAGTCTTTTCTTCAACCACACTATGTTCTTGGTTTAGGGAACCTCATTAAGAAAGTAGAAAACTAAACAAATGATCAAGGTACCAAACTTGAAGGGGTACTGGGAGTCCTTAGTCTTTTACAAATTCTCCAAAAGTTGTTCCCTTAATAACTCACACAAATCATAATTAGCACCTTTCTTTACCATCTCATATGAAGTGTTGATGGCGGTTGCAGAAACAAAGTTCTCTTTGTTTGTAAAATATATCTTGTACCCTATCACCATTGTTGCATATTTTACTATAGGGTCTCTAATGTATTTGACTGTTAGGGATCTCTTGTCATACCTTGCACCTATTAACTCCACCATTTCACTTTTCACTGACTTGAGGGCCAGAACTGGTCCAATTGAGCATAATCCCATAACAACCTTAATTGCCTCTTTGTTAATTATATGTGGAATATCCCACCACATAAACTTGTCATGAATCCTTCTCAAGGTGTATCTAAATCACTCTTCCATGTACCAAAATATTAGAAAATTATTCCATACATTGAACTTCTTCTCCACCAAACTCTTGAACTCGGGTTTTAATTCAAATTGGTCTCTAATGAGTTTATTAAACCACACATCACCCAACTTAGAGTGGTTATACTATTCCAATTTTGCATGAATGTAAATCCTAAAATATTTTGTATGAAACACACCATATGGAATGCTCAAGAATGCACCATCTGGATCAGTCATCATTGACTTATCAAGGTGTCATTTGAACTTTGGATGAGGTCAGTCCACAACCTCAACAACTTGTGGGGTATACATCTTCTAATCACAATAAAAGTACTTCAAAAGCTTAGGGAAAATAGAAACTACAAATACCTTTTGATCGAAACATCGGTTAGGGTTCATGCACAAGAATTCTGAAACACTTCTCTTCGCTCCTTCATTGCTCTTCTCTTCTCGAATGCTCATTTGCAAATTACTTATACATATGTTAAATCACTTATAAACCCTTTTGGAATAACCTAATTCATATTGAATGCATTGATTTGAAGTTAGGAAAAAAACTGATAAACCCTAACTATAATGCATAGTCACCTTCAATTGCTCTGCAAACTTCCACATCTTAAAATTTTCCACCAATGTTTTCACCAACAGGTCAAGCATATTGACCTGCGTCTCATATCCACATGTTGAAGGCATCAACACCATATCTTTGGTAGGGGTTCAATGATTGTCTTTTAAAACTCCCCCTGAGCCAAAGCTCTTCATTTAATTTTCAGAGGAAACATCTGCACTAGAATCTAGCACAAAATCATCCTTAACCTCATTCTCCTCTTTCTTTTTCTATATCTTATTCATCTCTTTCTTCATATCTATTGGATCAACCTTTTTAAGTGGATCATGCTTCTTTACCGAATCAACCATTACATTCTTGCTTCTACAAAACTTAGCAATGTGTCCTATCTTATTACATTTGTGGCTTTTGAGATTTTATACAAGCTTACTTCCACTTACTCTAGATCTGCATTGATTAGCTTAATGCCCAAATTCATTGCATCTATAACAGTAGCCATTGAAAGATTGAAACATCATACCATTATTATAGCCATTCATCATCTGATTTCTACATTAGCCTTATGATTGAATCTATTGCATGTAAAACTCTGGTCGAGAAAATATTGAACATTTTGATTCATTCTGCTCCTACATTCCATAGCCTTGTGTCCAAATTTATTGCAGGAATAACAAAAACCATATGGGTACCTTTGTGCATTTGGTTGTCTGATTGGTGGTCTTTTAAAGTCTTTCCTTTGATTCTGAACATGCTTGTCATTGTTCTTCTTGTCCTCAATCTTCTTTTCAACACTTGGTGTCTAATCTGCCTTTGAACTTTCTCCTTTTTCAAACCCTAATCCTTCTTTGTCTTTAGACCCCTTCTAATTTGCAATCATCTCATAAAGTATTGTAGTACTCTTCTTGAATATTTGTTTTCTCTAGATCTGATCTCAAGGTTACAACTTCTTGTTTAAGCTTTGAGCATTCTCTAGATTTGTCTTTCAACTTAGCATTCAAGTAGTCTTCAATTATTTTACTTTCTTTAGTCAGCAATTTTAGGCTGGGAATGATCTCATTTGATTGCTTAAGCTATTTGATCCTATCTATAACTTTCTTGAATTTCTCTCTCAATATCTTAATGCATGTCACAACCCTATTTTTTCTCTAAAATTTATTTCGCTCTATTATTTTATGTATACTTCTATGATTTCATATATCAAGTGTCATGTGCATGAGTTAAGAAAGATAATTCAATTGAGAATTATTTATATATAAATATAGATAGATAATATATATATATATATATCGAAAACTCAATAAAACTTTTAACAAAATAACTAATAATTTTTGTTACACAATAGGCATTCTACAGTGGCATATAGGAGTTCACAGACCTATGTTCAAAAAAATCAAAAAAGAGAACAAAAGAAAACTTATCCTCTAAACTGAGAGTAGAAAAAACGCAGGAGATAAATTTCAACAGATAATAATGAAGTGTTTTAATCCTTTAAAGCAGTTGATAATGCAACTTTTTAAGCCTTTAAAGCTATAACTCAAATTGGAAATGCACATTTATATTTAATTATAACGAAATATTTTTGGGAAGATCACGAGATGAATTTCACATCTCAGCACAGGCATTTCATAGGAAGGTATAGTTTAGTTTGTCAATGACTATCGAAAAGTATTCTCTGATTCTTGTTGAAAAGCATATTCTTTTAGGCAAGTCATTGTTAATACTCTAGCGCTAAGTATTCACGTTTGAGATTTACAAAGTCTGCACTTAGTTTTCTTTGCATTGCTTCACATCAATGATAATATTTTCTATTCATAAGACTCTACCTCTATACCTTGGCCGCACCCTTTTCCTTAGATTGCACAACCATCTCAAATGTAGGAATCCTCAATCAACCCTTGACTCAAAACCTCAAGCTCATTGTTCCAATCATGGTATTGTTTCCTTAAAGAGTTGTGTAGGAAAATCCATCCTTTGTCTTCTGTTGTAATTCACTTTAGGTTTCTATTTAATTCTGAAATAAAGAGTGCATAACCATGTTGCTATGTTGGAGGTTAACTGGGGAAAATCAAATCCATTAACTAGAATTATTTGTATTCTTCCACCCCAAAGAAGTGACACCTTTTATTTAATTTCCTTGCTAATAAAATCTCTGGTATTCTGCTCGAATTCCTATAATTGAAAACAAAGGATCTGGATATTGACCTTAACCGAGTTCCTTTCAAGCATTGTAAGAAGCTTTTGTTTTTGCACAAAGGTTCCTAGTATGGAATATGTTATACCTTTCTCGCCGGAAAAACTTTTTAGTGACATATTATTTTAGTTCATAGTGGTGAGTATAGAGAAATGTGATGATTTAGAACAAATCTATGACCATAGGTGTTGCTTCCAATATGTTCCCCTATGTCGATCTAATAAGGTAGTAAATTGCAGTCGGTTGTATAGGATCCTTTCCTTACTTGGAAATTATAAGATTCAATTGTTATTGTGTTTAAATACCATCTAATTTTCTTACTTCCAATAGTTTTCATTGAGATAATTCCTTATATGCATAATATTAATCACATTTCCAACTTCACAATATTTATTTTGCTTTTATAATTGAATGTTGAAATAACTGTCACATAAATCTTATACAATTATAGCATTTGATGAGACCATATTTCTTTTAAGTATTTGATCAAACAGTTGTGTGTCCTTTCATGGTTTAAAATGTATTTGGTTCCTTTCCTTGTTAGAATGTTCAGACTGCAACAAAGGGGAATATTATTTTAAAAAATTGACTTTAACCTTATCTGATTCCTTTCTATGAGGTTCTAATTCCCATTGTCTTTTATTCATAGATTTCACATTACCATCATCTCATCCTCGCCTGCATATTATTCTCGTGCTTTACACATAGTTCGTGCTGCAGCTAGTTTGGGACAAAAGAGTGATACGAACAGTCAAGCAAATCAAGGAAGCAAAAAGCCTTTCGACACATGGAAAATAAAAATGCTATATAATGGGGAGTGCCCATTGTGTATGCGTGAGGTTAATATGCTTCAAGAAATGAACAGGCTTTATGGGACAATCAAATTTGTTGACATAAGTTCAGATGGGTATTCTCTAGAGGAAAATGAAGGACTTGATTACAAGAAGTGCGTCTCCTTATTCTTTTGTTTGCTGAGTTAAAATTATGTGTATTTCTCGAGTGATCTTGATTGTATAGAGTCTGTGCACTCGAGTAATCACTTGAAGCACTATCCAACCACCCTTCGACCGTCTATTCTACTCATCATCTGGACCATCTTTTGGAAGGAAATGGGTGGATAGCAGATTATGCGCAAGAATCGGTATTCAAAATTAGCGTTTCAAAATTATTACTACCAGTAATACCTTGATTGGCAACGCAGTTGACCAGGTTAGTGATCTTTTTAATTAGAAGTCCATTATGTGAATAATTCATTAATGATTGAGAAATTTCGCTAGAATAGTTCTCGAATCGAAGTCAGTTCAATTGATTTTTTTAATGTAATCTACGATTGCGTAGGAACTATTTTGCTTGTTTACAATGTTAAGTTGAAGTACTAAATTATTGTAAAAGTAATATACTCGTTACACTAAAAATCTACTAAATGTATTATTAAGATTTGATAAAGCTCCCACAAGTCTGCTCTCTGAAAGATTATAACAATCTAATAAAACTTAGGGTTTTGAACCAATACTTTTAAACAAAAGTGATTTCAATACCATTATTAACTCGGTACTTTTAAATGGCTAATGGTCAAAGAGTACTTAGATACTAACAATGTGATAAATGGGTTAGCGTTCTTTAAGAGTAATTTGTCATATTCAAAATCATATCTTAGAATATATATGCTTGAGGTGTTTTAATATATAGTTAGCTAAGTATATAGCATAGAGGTGGATAGTAATTCATTAATGAATCAATCATGGAATTGTAAGTAATTCAATAGTTGTAAGCTTATTCTTACTAACATTAAGGGAAAAGAAATATGAAGTAAATTGAATGAATATCATATAGTTAATAGATGTTTTAATTATACATTCAATTAATTAGTTTTAGGAAAGAAGCGGTTGTTGAAATATGTTACATTCTTGATGATAATTATATTTTAATGCTTTATTTAATTTTAAAGTTAAATAAAGAGAAAACCATGAAGAATTCAAGAATTCTTTTACATGATATTGTTATTCCTTGTCTTTTACCAAAAAATTTCTTAACTAAAAGAGGAATGACTAATCTCTTTAATAGGTGATTTATTATAGGGTGCCCAAATTAGCATTAAAACACTGACGTTCTTTAATTCCAAATTCTATTAATGTTATAATGAGAGCAATGGATAAATGGTACTCAGTGGGCAACTCTTGTGTTATTTCCTTTTGTTAACTATTTATCATAAGAGGAAGAGTATGATTTAACCCTTTATTGATTTACCTCAACAAATAAGTGGGAGCATATGTATCCTTTTTATTATCATTTTGGCATTTAAATTTGAATACCACTCACCAAAGAAAAAGTCAAAGAGTACATATTTTATGTTCTTATCATTGGGAATAAATGTTCGTCGTATGCTCTCACCTCACCTTTATGGATCTTGGTGATAAAAAAAAAAGTCATTCCATTGTGCGTTGGATGTCTGTTTATGCTAATTTTTCATTCTATCCAACATTTAATTTTGGACAAGTTGGGATTTTGTATAATAGATTTATTATTGGAATAGACATTTGTTGTATTCCCTCACCACACCTTTAAGGATCTCATAGATCAAAAAAGGAAGACATTTTTCAAGATCGTTAGATAAATTACTTCATTTGATGTAAATCTCACACGTGGCTCCAAACATGGTACTTGCATAACACTAAGTGCACTGAGAATAAAGTTGTGTGAGCCTTGCTACACCTGAGTGGGTGGGAATTGCTAGAGAACTGTCTGGAAATTTTGAGTCCCAGAAAGGGTTGCATACCCACTATTTACAAGTACCTAGATAATTGACTATCATTGATAGGCCAAGATTAATGGTAGTTCCTTCTTGCTCGGGGGTTTTTCTAGAGTTCATGTGACTTCATGATGCCAATACGGTTGGGCGGTGAGCAAGCCTTGATGTAACATCACTGCAAACGTTTGAACCTTGATGTTGCTATTCATTTT
This sequence comes from Sequoia sempervirens, assembly GCA_007258455.2. Classification (NCBI taxonomy): domain Eukaryota; kingdom Viridiplantae; phylum Streptophyta; class Pinopsida; order Cupressales; family Cupressaceae; genus Sequoia; species Sequoia sempervirens. Next base: position 42,767 of record VDFB02263435.1, read on the forward strand.
TATTAAGGTTGCAGTTAAAGTGTTATGCATTTGTATTGGAAAGGTGGTTCTTACATAAAAAATTATTTCAACAAAAAAAATGTAGAAGTTTTCAAACTATCTGACTTGTTTGTTACAATGCATTCATCTCCATCTCTAAGATCCTTTTTCAAATCTCTGTTCTCAGATTCTGCTTTATCTAAATCATCTAGGACAGATTTGAGTTCTCCTTCCATATCAACAATGCAATATTCTTCAGTAAATCCTACCATAAGAATTTCTTTAGGAGGAATAGGATACTTCCTTGTAGCCATGTGTTCAACTCCAAGATCTACCTTAGCAATCAAGCCAAAACAAGGAACTGAGCTTTGATACCAATTGTTGAACATCCGAAATACTAAGAAGGGTGGGGGGTGAATCAAAATTCTTTGAAACCGCTTAAAAATTTAAACATTCATTCCACACATGATATTCTATTTGTAATAAGGAAATAAACCATGAAAAAATCATCAAAGCACATTACACATGAACACCAAAATTTTATATGGAAAACCCAAAAGAGAAAAACCACAGTGAGGATTAGTTCACAATATATTATAATCGATCATAACATATTACAAAATGGCTTACTACCAGGTGGATTCATTGTCCAAAGAATAAGAGAAATAGAAGAGAGGGGTCGTTCACTGCCAATATTTGAACTACTACAAATGCATCTAAAATATGTGGGAAATATAGTTCCATTGAATCTCAAAACACTAAATCAACACACTTCATACTACTCTACTCTAACACTCTTCTCTACTCTGCATTCACATCACATCACACATTTTCTATAGTATGAATCACATCGCAACTCATCACTACAACACCAAAATGATCTTACATTTATACCCATTACATTCTCAAACGCCTACATCATCAATTAGGTTGGCCTAATTAGATGTGTTATGTAAAATAATAACTTGTTCACTCAAGATCAAACATACACGCTTTGTGCCTTAATTCAAAAAATTTAACAGATATAAATAGGTCAGTATGGACCTATAATAGCTCCACATAACCAATCAACACTTTCTTTAACTCTGCATGACCCCAAACATATTAGGTCAACACCATGGGTGAGACAACAACAAAATATACCAACTGATTATCCACAAACTTACTTATGGACCTCCAAAACAAATGCCACTTGGACTACACACCCTTCATAAACTTGTAAGGACTCCCATAAATATGCATAACAAAATATTATTCTGTGGTGGAATGCAGACCATTCTAAACAGGGACTCTACACTAGAAACACTATCAGTACAGGTAGACCTGATACACTATCAACCATAACTTTTGCATCGAAGGACATAAAGACATGAAACTTTGGATTTAAGGTCATAAAACACATACCAAAATTTCCTTGGAACCATAGACAGAAGTACCTCAAGGAAAACCAATGCAGATAAAAAAACTAATGCTCTGTATATTGAAGGCCTATGTTCTGGACTTAGCCGAATATACAACATACTATTTTGCACCGGAGCAAAACATCTGCATCTCTATGTTGGAATACCATCACTTCAATCATTTAAGCTTAACTAATCAACTATAAATCAATCTTCACATCAAGCCACAATGTTGACTTGATCAATGACAACACTATTTATGATCATGCTTATGTTCATGTTGCCACCAACCATACCAATGACAATCTCCTCAAACTTCCAATAATGCATGTTCTAGTTTGGATGCTATTAATTTTATACCTTATTACCTATTTTATATTTGATTATGCTATTGAGATTCTGATAATGGAGCCTAAGACCATTGATTATCTAAATTTAGCATAATTATGTTATGTGGATTATTTAGTATTATCAATTTGGATTGTAGATGGTTTGATATAGTTTAAATTTGGGGGTTAATATTGGTTATTGAATTTTATTTTGAAGGAATGCTATGAATAAAATGAATTTAGTTTGGTAAGAGATAAGGAGTGACATGATGTATAACTTAGTTAAGAAATATACTAATGTGTATTATGTATTTTGACAAGGGATACTATGAGAGGGGGTAGGGACACTCGAAAGTTATGTAGAAGTTCAAAGAGATTGGTAACCAATCCTACATTGATGTCAGTGAAGGTAACCTTAATTCAACTAAAGGTAAGATTCAGGTAAGTTATAAGTGGTAGTTATATATGTTTAAAGACATTTAAATAATAAGAACAATATTGAAAGATAAACTAGATAGATTAAAGGGTAAATACCATGTTTATATTTTCATCCCTTCAATGGTGAATTTGAATTGATACAAACATCAAGTAGAGCATAAGCGATATGGTTTTCCATTTATTAAATCATGAAATGATTTTAATAAGATTTATGAAATTTAATTATTAGTGGCAATTCTTAACCATGTACATATTTTGGATATAAAAATACTAATGTTGTGACGAAGTGCAAGGAAGTGAATGCTAATGGGAGGGAAAATTGGAGAAGCATCTAAACCCATTGAGATGTACTTCATTTATTGAAGTCTTGAGTCATGATTGATGATTGGGTAATGAGTCAACATGGTTGTTTTAATATGTCTAGGTTTTCTTTTTATGACTTGAGTCAATGCTATTCTTTTGTTTTATTTTGTGGAATGATTTTTGTGTTCAAATTCATGTGTCATGATGTGAAAGTTTTTTCAAGGGATATGAGTTCAATTAAATTTTTGTTTAAAATGAGATGTATGTTTTGTGGTTTAAAAGTGTTTTTAAATGTTAATTTAATTTTTTTTTGTAGTTTTTAAAGCCTTAGGTATATACCCAAGGGTTAGGTACACTTTGGAGATCATAACTCTTTTTATTAATGATTTTTGACCTTTTATTTTCTTCCTTTTTCTATTGTGACAAAAATTGAAGTCCAGGGTTAGGGTTTGAGACTTTTCTTTGGGAGGTGAAAAAAAGGGGGTGGAGGTGAGAAACAAGGCATTCTTTTGGGAGAAACAAGAAATGGCTAAGGAAGAAAAGATCAATTTATGGAAGGGTTTGAAGCGAGAAGGAAATGGAGGAGGTCAAGAAGAAGATATAAGTCTTTTTAACCCAAGTTTTCTATTGTTAATGGTTGTAGAATTTTTTTTTGTATGTGAATGTATTCATGGTGTTGCTTGGTAAGAATGAGTCATTTATGTGCTATTTTTGTTTGTTGAACTTGTACGTATTGTTGAGAAACTCATATGGGTAATGTCTTAAACTTCCTTGAGGGTTGTGGGTTGTTTATGTTGTAAGATTTTTGTTTGGGGTTTTGGTGTTTCTACCTACTCAGGGGATGGATAGAGCCATGATATGGCTATATGATGCCATATTTGGATGGGTGGAGAGCTTGAACTTCTTTTCCATTGCCATGATTTTCTCCATCCTTAAAGGTTTCAACAAGTTATCTTGGAGCAACATTTTAATGAAATCCCCAAGATGAACATAGCTATAAATTTTTATACTATGGTGCAAGAAACAACAAAAAAAATATGTAGAAGGTTTAGTTAAAATAAGTGAGAACCCTTGTGTTAGTAGTGTTGGAAAGTGAAATATTTACATAAATTTTCTCTTTATTTTTTTGAGTATATGTGTGATTTCAAATTATGTGATGAGGGTGTGCTACAAAATTTAAGGTTGTAAATAAACTTATGTCATTCTATAATAGAAGCCAAAATATAGCATTCTCAAACTTGCAACAAAATAAAATTGTATTGTATTTTAGTTGTCAAAAAGGTTGTATTAAAGAGTTAAATTTTATAGTTATTTGGGTGTAAAGAATGAAAGTAAACAAATAAAATGCAAGGTATTCATGTAGTAAATATGCTCACAAAGGGATATAAATATGAACAGATTCAAATTTTGTATCCAGTAAGAGAGAGATAGATACAACATTAAAAGAGTCCAATAAAAAAAATAGAACATTGCCTACAAAGAAGAAAACAAAGGAACCCATGGAAGCACAACAAAAACCAACAAAAAATCACAAAAGATCCAGCTGCTAGGTTAGATTCCTGAGAATCTCTGCCGCCTCCTACTCCAGCTTGTTCATGTTGATAACAAACTTTTTAATTTCCTGGATGTTCACAAGAGCCTAATCTTCCTTCTTCTTCAGGTTTGCTCTAGTTCTATTGCTCGGCCTTCCACCTTCCAGCTGGCTTTCCTCTTTCTCAACATCCATGAACACAGCCGTCCTGACCTGATACGCATTTTCCAAATTCTCCACCATCGTGTTTATGGTCTTTGCAGTAGACTTTAAAATATTGTGACTCATAACAAGCACCTTGTGGAGGGAGTCTTTTATGTTCCTTAGATTCTCCTCCATCTCAGACAACTTACCATCATGGTTTCTTTTGAACTGCTATAAATCCTCCATCATTTTCTTAAGACACTCCACCATGTATTTCTTCTCATCCTCTATCCATAAATCAGTGGCCTTAACATTGTCTTTGCTTTGATTGTTGTCATCCTTCTCAATATGACTATTCATCGCTCTCTGGTTCAGCTTAATTTCCTTAATCTCAAAGAAGACCCATCTAATTAACCTGAAAAAATCCACAAACCCATTACGGTCAATGGCCAGAATATCAATAGGGAATTCCCGTTCATCTTTAAAATAATGGTCCTTTGCCTTAAGATCCCTGGGAGAATGGGGCCTCTCCTCTCTGTCAGTCGCAGGGTAACTGGAATTATCAGAAGAAGGGGTTGACTGCAAATCCTCCTCACTAATCTCATAAGAAGAGTCCTCTGAAACCTTTCTTTTCCCTTTCTTTTGGGGAGAGACACTAGATTTCCTTTTCCCCTTAATAGCAACCCTATATTTAGAGGAAGGGGTCTGGTGGGACAGAGCCGACATGGCTTTAAAATGATCATGAATTAAAACAAGCAGGCCTTCATGGAGGATGGGATGCCTAATAGGATTCTGTATATGGTTCTGTAAGCTGGCATTTAGAGAAGAAGGAAGATAGAAAGGGAGAGAAATGCTAACCTGATGCTTGAAATGGTTGAGAAGTATGAAATGGTACCCGAAGACCCTAGTATAGTGGCCATCCAGGGTAACATACTCCATCAGCACATTCAACATCTTCCTCCAGTGCGAAACAATCCTCACAGAGTCATAATAGCTTTTTGTCGTCCTTCGCAGGTCCTCCTTCTCCTTCTCAGACTTTGGAAATTTTAGGGCTGCTTGGTCAGAAAGCTTCCTATCTCTGTAGAATTTAATACCATCCATAGGAAGCCCTGTAACCTCAACAATAAGATGCTCATTAATGAACACATTTCTCCCAAATAGAATTATCTTGCCATCTTCCCAACCCTTGGTGAAACACCTGGTAACATCTGGATCCTAGCCATGAAGTTTTTCAATAAAAATAGTGATCTCGCCCTTTTCCAGCCTCTCCCAGAGCTTGAAGTTATTTCTTATGACCTCGTAGTTCATCGGCTCCACCCTGCGACTCTCACCACCCATGTTGGTAACCTTGTCGGATTGTTCAGAATTATCCAGAAAACCAAGAGAATTGGCCTTCGTAATGCCTAGAAAATGTGCGAAGCTCAAATCATTTGAATGAAAAGTATTAAGATTATGCCTCGGCTAGCAACGAGTAATTAGTAATCCGCAGTCCCAAGACTGCATGACAAGACACTTTTCCATCATTCATTGGTAGGCGGAGTTTGCACCTTCCCATGGTTGCGATCATACATGATTAGGGCAGTGACGTCAACCTCTAGCTCATCACTCCTCTGCCAGCTCAACTTTTCCTTCTCATGAACCCCCTTGTTGGCAAAAAAGTCCGCCATCGTATTAATTTCCCTGAAAGCATGAGAAATATAACATTTTTCAAATTTACTAATGATCTCCTTAGAAAGCTTTATCCAATTTTCTATAGACCAAGAGGGTTTTTGAAGGCCCTTAATACATTGAATAATATTGTTCGAATCCCCTTCAATCTAAACATTTTTAAAGTTCAACTGACTAGTCAGATTCAAAACTTGAAAAGACCTAATAGCTTTTTCCATGTGGTTAGTCTGAGTGCCCAAGGGGAGAGCCACCGCGGCAATGAAACAACCATTCTCATCCCTGATCACACCCCCACACCCGACAGGCCGAAGATTGCCCTTGGCCGCCCCATAAAAATTGATTTTAACCCAACCAAGAGGAGGCAGGCTCCAGAAGATACCATCTCTAGGTCCCTTAGTAGACTTGAGACGATTGGATATCTCAACATTAACCTTCCAAGTATCAACCATTCTAAGATCATACTCTTGAAAGTTAGCCATTCCCTTAGTATTGATCTTACTATTGAGCAGATTGAAATTCTCTCTCACAGCCTTGATGATCTTGCCAAAAACAACTTCCTCCAATAGAGCCATATCCCTGAAGATTTTGTTATTATGCTCTTTCTAGATGCCCCAGGAAAGGTGGGGGAAGACATAGCTCCAAAGAAGATTCAACACACCGTTGCTTGAAGGGGCCTTCCACTGATTATAAAAATCCAGGATAGTTCTAGGAAAAACCTAGTTGAGATCCCACAGTTGCAAAATCCTGCAGCAAATAGTATAGGCAAAAGGACAATGGAGAAAAAGATGTGAAGAAGACTCCGCCTCCGCACAACAAAGGTAACATCTGTTAGGAAAAGAGAAACCACGTTTACAGAGATTGTCATTAGTCAACAATTTATTCTAAAGGAGGGTCCAAACAAAGATGTTAACTTTAGGAATTAAGTTGTGCTCCCAAGCCTTCGCCCAAACAGGGTAGGATAAGGAAGAATAACAAGAAGCCACAACAGAGGAAACAAAGTAACTCCCTGAAGAGGTCAACTTCCAGACCGAAGAATCCTCCTAGCCCTACGATCTCAACACAACAGAATTGAGGAGAAGCTGCAAAGGTAGAAGATCCTGACTTAGAGAAGAAATATCAACCCACTGATTATCTCTCTAGTAATCCCTTACCAAGATACCATACCTATTTTTGCAAACCTCCATGTGGTACCTAAAGAAAGGATTATTACATAGGCTATCATTTCCAATCCACTAGTCTTCCCAAAACAAGATTTTCCTGCCATCTCCAAGTTTCCAAGATGCGCCTTTACCAACAAGGTCCCTAGCCTTAATGACATTGTTCCACAGAGTAGAACCAAGGGGGGGATTCTGAGAGCTAAGAAAGTCTTTGAAGGATTCAACCTCCCACAAGTATTTGTTGCGCCAAATAGTATTCCACTCACGAGTGTCAGCATGTGATCTCCAAACCTGTTTATCCAGGAGAGCCTTATTGAACATTCTAATGCTCCTCAGACCAAGACCCCCATACTTTTTAGGTCTGCACACATTCTCCCAAGCCACCAACAAAATCCTCTTCTTCCCTCAACCCCCAACCAAAGGAAGCATTTTTGGATCTTTTCTATGATTTCAACAAACTTGGCAGGAATCTTAAACAGGCTAAGGGCATAAATAGGTAAATTCTGAAGAGAAGCCTTAAGTACTAAAACCTTACCAGCTTGACTCAAAAGGGACCCTTTCCAACCAGCTAACTTCCGATTGAACCTATCCACAAGAGAATTCTAAAAAGAATCTGGAGGTTTGGAACCCAAAGGAAGGCTCAAATAAATGGAAGGAAGAGAACAAACAACACAGCCTAAAATGTTCACAATTTTCCTTTTCCTATGCTTAGGGGTATTGAAAAAGAAAAGAAAACTTCTCACCCTATTGATTTTTTGCCCTGAACCTTCCTCATAAAGCACAAGGGAGCTCTTCAATATTTTGGTTTCTCCAATAGTTGAGCTACCCAAAAGAATCGTGTCATCCACAAATTGCTGATGCGAACAGGCCAGATTTGACGAAGATGGTTTTAACCCTTTCAAGTTGCCTTCAATCACTTTCTTGTGTAGGAGCCTACCCAAACATTCTGCCATAAGAGTAAAGAGTATAGGAGACACATGATCTCCTTGTCTCACTCCTCTTGACACTTTGAAAAAACGGGAAGGGGAACCATTGATAATGACAGAGATATTGGTAGTAGAGATCATTTCCCATATCAACTGCAAAAACCTTTCCGAGAACCCAACGGATTTTAAAACTTTGATAAAAAACTCCCACTCCACCCTATCATAGGCCTTAGACATGTCCAGCTTAAGCAAAAAGCCTTGGCTTTTTGAAGCTTCAAGAGAATGAATATTCTCATGAACCGTGATAATGGAGTCCATAATTTATCTTCCAAGAACAAAACCACTCTGTTGGGGGGATACCAACAAAGGAAGAATCCCAAGAAGCCTAGTTATAACCATTTTAGATTTAATTTTATAAAAAGAGTTGCATAAGCTAATTAGGCGAAAGAAATCAAAAGCATCAACACCAGGGATTTTGGGAATAAGAACAATAAAGGTATCATTAATCTCTTTCAACAACTTCCTGCATCCAAAAAACTCCTTGACAACATTAACCACATCATTAGCCATGATTTCCCAGAAGAATTGGAAAAAGAACATGGGGAACCCATTGGGCCCAGGGGCCTTATTCCCTTCGAAAGAAAAAACAGCCTTTCTGACCTCATCTGAAGAAGGGATAGCAGTTAGAAGTCTATTTTGATGCTCATTCAGAATATCAGGGATAGACTCAATGAGCATTTGCTAAGCATTCACATCCAATCCCTCTTTTGAAGAAAGGAGGTTCTCAAAGAACTAGATAGTCTCATTCCTTCTCCCATCCTCCTTCTCAATTTTAACGCCACTCTTCATAATATGGGTAATACGGTTGGATGCCCCGTGTTTCATAGTGGTCAGATGGAAAAACCTGGTATTCTTATCCCTAGCAGAGAGCCAAATCGTTATGGATCTTTGTTTCCAATATTCCTCTTCTTTTGAAATAATGTCATGGTATTTGGTAAGGATAACATTTTCCTTAGATAAAAGATCACCCACATAACCATCTTTTTTAATACAATCTTGAATATCCTTTAAATCATACTAAATTGTAGACTTAGTAGCAAATATATCCCCAAAAACCTCTTTATTCCAAATTCTAACTTTAGTTTTGACCTCACCAAGCTTCTTAGCAACTCTAAACATAGCAGTCCCATTAACACTTATATTCCACCACTCAAGAATACAATAAAAAATATTAGGATGCGACAACCACATTCTTTCAAATCTAAAGGGGAAATTTCTCTTACCTAACATAGAATCGGCCACAAATCTTATAGGGAAATGGTCTGAGCCAATTCTGGAAAGAGCATTTAGAGAACAAGAATAACCTTTCAACTAGTTATCCAAAATAAGAGCCCCATCAAGTCGAACTTGGATAAGGTCATTCCCAACTCTCCTATTAGTCTAGGTATAGGTAGCTCCCTTGAGGTCCACATCACGCAAACATTGGGAGTTGATGAAATCCATAAGATCCAATTTGTTGTCCATATGTATTTGAGAGCCCCCAAATTTTTTTGACTCCAGCAGTGGCGTATTAAAATCCCCCATGATAATCCAGTTCTCATTAGGAAAGCATAACCTAAAAGACTCAAGTATTTTCCAAAAACTCCTAGTAGATTTATTATTAGGAGCATAGATATTAGACAAAATCCAGCTAAAATCATCTCTGATATGCTTGAATTTGGTGGCCACTTGATTGGCATCTTCCCAAATCAGGGTGCCTTGGAGGTGATCTTGATTCCAAAAAAGTTACTAAACCTCCAGAAGCCCCCTCTGAAATTCTCCCCTGCACACCACCATTCTTGAAGATCTTGATCTTTTCCACCCTCTCTTTAGGCATCTTAGATTCCTGAACAATTAAAATATCAGGTTTGTGGTCCCTAGCAAAATTGTGCAAAATCTCTTATTTATGGGAACTGTTTAGCCCCTGAATATTCCATGACATAAACTTCATTTCTGTGATGGGGTATTGCTTTTGCATAGATCTGGGATGGTTCTTTGTACCCCATCCGCAATATTTGGATGCATTCATGTTCTCTATTCCATTTTGTTGATTTTCTGCCCGAACTTCTCTGGGTTCCAGCATCCGCTCTTGATCTGGTTCTTTTAGAAACCCCCACTATATTGTTTCCTTTTTTACTTTTCTTCTTCTCAACTTTAGTATATGAGTTGTCCTCATCAAGATCTAGGTCCTCAAGACCCATGAAGTCTTTCCCATCCATAAATTCATCTACAATAGCAACTTTATTCAACAAAGATTACCCCACAACAGTCCTCCCCTTGCAGGTATCCCCAAAATTCCCAAGAGTGGATTTAACAATCTATGGGGAGCTTTGAGAACCAACTCGAATAGCAGAATAGGGGATATTTTCCCCATTCTCCTCTGTACCTTCCTCACTACTTGCCTTACTTTGACCACAATAGGAGCTGTCCTCCGAGCCATCAGCTACCGAGTCTGGAACCCATTTTTCTAAGTTCAAACTTCCATTCTGCTTTACAGTGCTCCCTCCTTCTACCTTTTCCTCCTCCCCTTGGGAACCCTTTAAACTCGAGTCTACAATTGCTCTATTGGGGTCGTTTGCATCTCCCTCAGGATCTGCAAAGATATCATTATCTTTACGAGGTTCCTCTGCTTTATTAGCTTCCATACTGGGGATTCAACTTTCCACACTATTTCCCTAGCCTTCCACAGGTACAATCTTGTCCCCTCTAATCCCATCCTCTTGGGATTTCTCCTCTTTAGACCTATCCTCTTGGGATTTCTCCCCCATTTTAGCCCTCCATATCTTGGTCTCCTTAGAAGTTGTCTTAACCTCAGGCTTCATCATTTTATTTGGACATTTCCTTGCCCAATGCCCAACTTTTTTACAAGTAAAGCACACAAAAGGGAGAGTCTCAAACTCAACTGGTTGAGCCCACTTACCAAGTTTAGACACAATTTCAATCGATGATGGCATATCCGAAGACTGAGTTATCCCCACGCAGATTTTGGTGAAAACCAACCTCTTTCTAGATGAAGTCATGGCATCTATGGATAACAGCTCCCCAAAGGAATTGGCGATACCCCTGAAAACATCCTCATTCCAATATTCCATTGGTAAACCTGGTAGACGAACCCAAACAGGCACCGCCTCAAAAGAAGCATCTGAGAAATCCATCTTCGGGGACCACTTCTTGATAGCCAAAGATGACTTTCCAATGGCCCAAGGGCCACCACAAAGAACTGCAATCTTATCCTCTTCACCAGAAAAGGCAAAGGAGAAGAAGCCCTTGGGAAAAGCCGCTACCTCAATTTGATCTTTGACTCTCCATTTCTTCTTAACAAAGTCCCTAACAACTTCAGTATTTGGTTGTGGACCCATAAATTTCCCCACCAGTGATGAAGCCATTAAAGAGACGTTATGATCAATAACGGGATCAGGAACAAGAATAGCATACGTCCCATTCACAGGGGACGAAATGTTGCTCATCTAAGGAAAAATAGATTTACCAACGAGCTTAGTTCCAAACAGCGAAACCCACTTTTTCTTTGATTCCTCACGTGAGGGATCCCTCGAAGAGGTGTCCACACCCTGGTTTCCAAGGCACTTGGACCCACAAACCCCATCCTTCGGAGAGGAGCAAGAAGATAACTTACCATCAAATAAATTATATAGTTACATTGCATATTTGTATATATATATTTTGTATGTTTATATATCTGCATGTGAAATAGTTTCACAAATTTTAAAAAATATATATGTTAGATAAAAAGCACTTTCAACAAAAGACATTTCCACCCTTACATATAATATGAAATTTTTATATACTACATATATTACAAAATATAAATATAAATATTTAATAACACAATAAAATAAAGGTTTGTTTTAAATTTTTAATAAATAATAATTTAAATAAAATTAAATATATACAAGAAATAGAATGAAATAAATATATATTATAAATTATTACATGTTAAATAGATTAAAATAAATATATAAAGTAATTTTTAAATATAAAAAAAATATTTTAAAGTTTTAATAGTTTATTTTTTATATTTTTTTTAAAAGAGAGATTCATGGGGTGGCGGAGAGGTTCAACCCACTGCTTGCACCCATGGGAGTGAGGCTCCAAGGGTTGTGGTCCCTGTGGGCTGACACCCATAGGGGGTTCTTGGACCCTTGTGAAGTCCCTCGACTCCCTCCATGTGAGGGGGTCAAGGCCCCAAGGAAAATGAGTGCAATAAAATCTACAAAAGGGCGCAACATAAAATTAACCCTCCCCTATGTGAATGATCTCAAACAAATTTTTCATTAAAAAAAATTAAAAGAATAATTTGCTACCAAAACAGTAACTTAGAACACCAAAAGATAATAAAATAAATGCCACAACTTTATTAAAATGGATCTATAAAATTTTGTATAGCAGTATAAATTCCTCAAAATATAAATATATTCTAAAAAAATTTGCAAAGGTAGTCTAGTTGCAATCACAAAAAAACAATATTTAAAATGAGGAGATTGGAAACAATCAGAAGAACAAAATAAAAAAATGGCTTAAGAAAGGAATAGAGGAAAAATGGTAAACATAATGGGGTAAACAAGAACTTCAAACTAACAAGATGTAACAATGGTAGACTTATATTTTTCCATTTCATCCTATCCTCCAAACCTACAAATTCAAATGAAATGAAATGAGAAGAAAATAGGTTAAAAAATGTCTTATTATTTAGGGTTAGCATGTGGATGCCCTAAGATCCAAGGGCTAAGATTAATTCAATCTAATGGCCAAAATTGAATGCATATTCCATTAACTTCAAACTTTCCATTACTTTATTTAAACATGTTTAATTACTAATCAAATATGTGGTGGGGGTCCATGAGACAAGGACCCTTTTTTTTATTAAGAGGGGTAAATGTTTTTGACCCGGAGCTATGATCCAGTGAGGTCACAAATGGGGGACCTGATCCCCAATATAATTTCTCAACAATTACACCCCAATAGGGTTTGAACCTCGATGGAAAGAAAGACAATGCAACAAATTAACCATCACACCATGCCACTATTGGCAGACTAGGACCCTTATAACTTAAAGTTATTTTAGAAAAAAATTACATTTAAACTTTTATTCCTCCTTGCAAATTCAAAAAAGGGGCAAATTTTTATTTATTTTAATTTAATTTATCTAGTGAACTTTAGTAAAGTTATTATTTTTAAAAATAATAAAATAATGGCGCTGACTTAAGGTATTATATTTCAAATATTTTATAAATGGCGTTTAAACAATAATATTATCTTAAATAAAGTAATAAAAATTGTGCTTAAAAAATAATATTATCTTAAATAAAGTTAAATTATTTCTTGGATTCAATAATAATAAATTTTATCAATATAAATATTGGGTGATAATTAATAATGTTGCAAGTATGAAGGTTGTCATTGATGTCAACAGTGTGTTAAGGAAGTTGTTGCATGATGAAGTTGTCGAGGATATTGAAAAAATTGTGAAAAAGAGGAAAACATGTTGATGTAGGTTGTGCATGTATAGTTGAGATATTGAGGAAGTGTCGTGAGTACATGGAGCTACCTTTTTGTTGCAGTATCTGAAGATGAGTTGGAATGAAGTAATGAGTTGAGATGATATCTCTGGTACTTGGTTTCCAAGTGCTTTTGAGAAAATTTGATAAACAGAGTAAACTGTGTTGTGCAAGTGTTCATAGTGTGCTCCAGTATTGTGCTCTATGTTTCTTTTGTATTGATCCTATGCCTATGTGGATCTAATATGTTGTTCATGGTTGTCAAAGGTTGCTATATTCAGAATTTTGGTTTTTGGATCGTTGTATAAAGCGAGATATTTTCACCAGTGTGTGAACCAATTTTTCATTGATGCCTTTTGTGGCATGGGAGAAATGTATTTGCTCCGCGTTTCTCCGCTATTTTGATTTAGGTTGTGCATATTTGGGAAGTTGTTTATAATATTTTTATATTTTTGTATTTAAGAGCTTACTTGATTTGGTGTAGTACAAAGTGAGTTTCATTTGTTAGAATGTGAATAAGGTTTACTAGTTGTTCTGAGTTGAAGTATTTGTATGATGTGAGCTTGAATGAAATATTTGATGAATCTCAAATAGTTTGTGGATTATTCTAGATTGTGTTCAAGTGAATTCTATCATCTGAAATTTTTGAATTGATTTAAGGAAGCGTGTACTTAATGATTATGGTGTTTAACATAGGTATTGCTCGACCTTGTGTTAGCACTACATGCGAGGCTTGTAAAAGTGTGTTGAGGTGTATTGGGATCTATTTGGGTCCTAATTAAGGATTTATGTAGGTTTCCTTCATTCCTATCCACCGCGAGAATGTTTAGGTACCAACCTATTTTGAATTTGTATGTATAACAGCTAGTTGCCGACATTGGAGAATGTTTTTGAGATTGAGGTTGATATAAAAAAGTGTGGTGTTGTTGTGAGTTGAAAGTATGAAAGAAGTGAGAAGCAAGGTAGATGCGAGATCAATGCGAGCGATGTGTGTGATGCGAATTTGAGCAGAGCAGTGCGAATTTCAAGTGTTAGGGTTCCTAAAGGCAGTAAGCTGAAGGCATCCAAAATCATTCAAGCAAGGTTGTGAGATTATTAGAGAATTGTGGTGGATTCCTTGTTGCATTGAGAAAGTGTTCTCTATGTAACATTCTTCTTCTATTTATTTTTTGTGGTAGTGAGCCCTGACTGTGAGCCCTTTTTGGATAGTGTGTCCTATTCTGGCAGTGAGCCCTTGTACCAGTACTATAATTACTTATATTATGAGCTAATCCTCACCATGGTTTTTACCTCATTGGGTTTTTCACGTAAATCTAGTGTTTTCTTGTGTATGGTGTTGCTATTTTAGTTTTTTTATTTGCATTTCAAGATTAATTAGATTAACAAAATAAGGGTTTAATGAATGAATGTGGATTTGATTACTATTGAGGGTTTTCAAGGTTTAATTTGCTACAACTGATTCACCCTCGTCTTAGTTGTCTTGTTCATTAAACAAATAATACTATTAGCAATTAGATGGATTAAACAACAATGTTGTTATCACTATTTATTTATTTATGACCATCTAGGTAAGGATTGATCAGTGAGTAAATGAATGAGTAGATAATATGATCTTAACAATAACCTATGAATTGACAAATAAATAATAATTTTACTAATTAAGAATTAAGCATTAAATAGATAGTAACAATATTAACAATGCTTAATTTGGGATTGAGTAATACTATTAATTTGGTGATTAAATGAGGGCAACATCATTGTTAGTGTATAATGCAAGTTTTAACAACAATACTCTTTTATTATGTTTAAAAGATGAGTAACTAGTAACATTTTACCTATAGTCTATTTGACCAATTAATAATAGTCTTATTATTCATAATATAAATATCTATTGGTGTTTAAATTATTATTCAACAATGCCAATATGAATTTTGAGTGTGCTTCATAGATATGATGAACGATCATAGCAAGATATTATCATGACAAATGACAATGAATTTGAAGCCACAATTCAAACATATATGTGTGTGCATGAGATAATTGTTCATGCAAACATTAATTTATAAGATGGGTTATTACTATTAAAAAAAGAAATCTATACATGAAGATATGGAACATTTCACTTAAATCGAATATGTATATTTGGAAAATAATAGAGGGTTGAGGTCTATCACCTTAATGGGCTATTCCCTAGAGGGACTAGAATGGAAGCAAAATTAATATGTGTAAGATAGGGGGACCAACCACACTATGGCTCCAGGTCATGGAGAGCCGAGAGCAGAGGGTTGCCCTAACTTACCTCAAGTTGCACAAGATTTCTTAGGCCAAGGATAGAGAATGACTTATGTCACTCTACTAATCAAAATGTTTGGATGGGACTAAACGAGCTGATTTATGGGACCCAAACCATACCTCAGATATCTCTCTACCCAAGGACAACAATGTGGGTTAGGGATGACAACACGACGTGTTGGTGTCTCTCTGGGGCACTGGTGTCCATATGGCTCGAAAGTGTAAAAGTACAATAGAGAATGCCAAAAAATCCTATTGAAAGTCTAGCTAATGAAGTGTAATGTGCTAAGTAGAATGATAAATGACAGAATATAAGAAATGACTATAAAGATGATAAAGAAGACAACTAAAACAAAGGTGATAAAGACCAACTCAGTAAGAGTCCAGTTCTCCAGTAAGCTCCACACGTACACGTACCTACACATAGCCAAGAGAGGAAAAATGTTGGGGTTGTATAGGGGTTTTCCTCAGTCAAACCCCCGCTTTGGTGTTTCCACCTCCATGGACAGCCAGGAAAGCCACGAGATAGAAAATACAATAAAGGAAATAGTAGAAAGGAATACCGAACAATCACAACATTGTGCTATGTAAATCAAGAAACAATATCACCTTCTCAATCAAGGTGCCCTCAAGCACCTCGAGGAGGATGCAAGCTTGGTAAAGTTTGTGCTACCCAAACAACGAAGAAGCAGTCCCTCAGGACACCAAGTTACAACTCCAATGGTGGCAAAGAGTGTAGCAATATGTGTTGAATTGCTCAAGAAGTGCTCAAAAGATCAAGTTGGTGTGTAGAATTGTCCAAGAGATTGTAGAAGATGGAATGAATATGAGATAGATGCATTTGAAGATCAAAATGGGAGGGAAAGAGCCATTCTCGGGTCAGTTGGTTGACGCAAGGGCGTTACGCTTCATCCCCAATGGGGAATGTAACGTCCCTATGAATTCCAGAGGTAGGAATTTGTTAGGGACGGTAGTGCACCGCACAGACGTTCGCGCACCGCATGCGCATTCTCGAAAAAAATTCCCCCACCGACACAAAGGACAAGTGCCAAGTGGATGCAAGACATGCAGGTGATGTGGAATTTCTTAGTTGGGTTTAATTTTCTAAGGTGGAGGGATGCAAAAGGGGAATTTGCAAGAGGGGTGCAAATTCACTCTTATACATTTTCCCCCCACTTTAGTGAGCATGAGTGTCAATGAATGTTCGGTAAAGTAGATCAAATAGTTTAGAAATGTATACCTGAACCGTCAAGGAAGCAGACCATAATCTAGCGAACTTAAAAGCGCAAGGTAGAAAAATAACTCCACAGGTACTCTCTCCTAAGGAGGTTCAAACAAAGGACTCCGTAGATCCTCAAAACTACAAAGTTGAACAAAGTACACTGAAGGCCTATAGACCAACGATGGACAAATCTTGTAGGATGCAAGCACTTCACAGGCCCTCAAACCTAAAAGAAGGCGCCCCCAGGTACTCTCTCCTGAAGGAAGCCTGATGTAAGGGGACTCTGCAGAGTCAGACTGGAAATCGACTTCATAGGTGCACCTACAAGGCAACATGTTAATCCACAGATAAAACATGTTAGAAAACAAAAAGCAACCACGTAGGCAAACAACCAGATAGACAGTCACATAAAAATTCAAAAAAAAAGGAAGAGCTTTCAAAGGGGTCCCTCAAGAACCCTTCGAAAGGAAGAGGGGTCCACTCAAGGGACATATGTTTGAAAGTGCAAGAGTGTTTTTTGTAAATCAATTCAACATCAAAGAATCCTTTCGAAAGATGTTCACTTCATCAAGGAATTTGAAAGGAAGAAAATGTCCCCTCACAAGGGGAAGGTCAAGGCTTCTCTTGCAGGAAAATTTGCTCCCTCCTCAGAGGAAAGTTCTCCAAGTTCTTTTTTTGCGAACCCATGATGAAGGAAACACATTCCGCTAGGGCTCCTTGTTGAGAATGCAATTTTTTTGAAAAATGTTTTGAAAATATTTTCGAGAAAAGATTTGTTGGCCACCAAATGCATTTTATGAAAATCAGAGTGACATGATATGATAGCCCCCCTCAGGATGGTGTGTGCTAAACGTAGAGGCACGTGGCATCCTAAGGAGAGAAAAGAAAGAATGAAAAAGTGATGTTGTGGCCCACGAAACATAGTGAGATGTAACTGTGGTAATGTTGTCACACACGTGAGGGACAACACGAGTACCACAACATCTCAAAGCAAGCACAAAAAATCAGAGAACAACAATGTAAAAAGAGACAATAACATCATGAATAAGGGGCACAAGGTCGATCTGATATTTCAGGGTCAAAGCTGCTCATAAATATAGATAAGTATAATAACAATATATTAATGAACTGGCATCAACCCCCTATTATATCAAAACATATGAAGAATGCACAAGAAGACAAAATAAAAATAAAAAATTGGGTCAACATGGAAGGGAAGCCTAAATGCCCCCAATAGTTTGCATTGTTCCCAATTGTCGAAAATCAATACACATAATAGAGGAAGAATGATGTAACAAATAGAGGAATTTTTACAACACAAAAAAACTCCTGTATCCAAGCACCTACAAGGGTGACAAGGGTCATCTAGGAACACATAACACAAGCACGAAGGAACATAGACATGCATGCAATATACTCTACAGATAAAGAAGAGGCGCCCCCTAGTCTTCATCAACCAAGAGGCAATCGACCTCCCAATCTAGATCATTATATGGGGAAGGAAGACGAGCCTGCAAGGGCGGAATATCAAGGGGGGAACCCTCCGAGCCCCCCGCAACAAGAGCCAAGGAAGGAGGCTCCTCAAGGTCTCCTCCGCTCAGTTCCTATGGGGTGAAGGTCAACGATTTAACAAAGATTCCTGAAAGGATTGAGACTTCATCCAAAGAATTAAACATTCACTTCACATGAGTGCCATGTGTTAATTCAACAGGCAAGGGAGGCGGCGCCCGAGATTCACTGCTAGGCTCACCGAGAGACTCGGGAGCAGTGACTAACTCTAGGGACATCAGAATTTCCTCCATCACTAGGGTGGAACATGCTAATGCAAAGCCACCCTCTGAAGATGGTGAACTCCTCTTTCGACCCCCTTTACTAGTAGGGCCATCCTCCATCTTTTGCTTCGTCGGAGGATGCGATATCCCCACAGACTAGGCAAAAGGCACAAAGAAGGAGGAGAAAACTGTAGTGGACACCACCAAGGTATTCAACATGTCCACGAGATTTAAAAATGGTGGGATGTCTAGGAGGGACATCAAGAGAGGCGGCTTGACCGAAGGAGCAATAAACACCTACACCTTTTTTGGGTGAGGATCATTTACGCTCGCAATTAGAGCCGGAAGAAACACCGAAGCTAATGGAAATGAAGCATATGGGATGGGAGAGGAGGATACAACAGAAGGTGCCAGAGCAAAAACTATTGAATCCCCCTCCTCCTTTTGCAGGGTGGCCTGCTTAGCGTCCAGAGCACTCCGCCTCCTTCCTTTTTAGGGTGTCCTGCTCAACAGCCAGAGCCTTTCGCTGACACTTGCTCATGTGCAAGGCGGTTCCTGCAACTCCGAGAGCTAGAGGCCGAAGGCTGAGATGGAACTGAGGACTCCTGTTTGATCATCAAAGTGTCCATCATGGTTGTTTCCAGTGGAGGGAGAGACTCCTACATGGGAATAGGAGGGAGAGGTTGAGAGGAGGTTGGAACAACAGTGGGGGGAAAGGCCTCTTCCCATTCACCGCCTTCGAGGTAGGGATGGTAGGAGGCCGCAGAGACCGAGACATAAAGGACTCCCCACGAGGACCCTTCCCCTTACCATACTGAATGGGCCTAGGCATTGTGGGTAGAACAAGAAGTTCAAACGCTGGACGCTTGGGCTTTCGCCAAGTGGGCACCATCGGATTCTCCAACAACCGCCTAGGAGCAAAATATGATGATGCAGCAACAGGGTGAGAGGAAGTGACAGGTAGGACAATGGAAGAGGAGGAAGAAGAACCTTGAACACACTTTTCTTCCTCCCTTCTCCAAGCTAGGGTGGCATCGTTGTCCGCTTTCAAGTAGGCCCTACGCGAGATGGCATAAGGGGAAGGAGGGTACCTCACTTTAGGCATTAGAGTTTGCTCTTGTACTTCACATAGGTTTGGTACAAGAGGTTCATCCTAGGAGGGAGTGGACCAATGGGCGCAGGCCAAAAGTGATCCAACAAGTAGCCACCATGCGCAATCGACGACTTATAGCCGATGTCGTGGACCACATTTACTGCACCCTCATGGATGAATTTTAGACATTTACACTACCAAGGGAACTACATTCATAGCGACCAACCAGGGGATACCCAGTTTCACCCTAAATAGTTCAGACCCCGAGATTATGTCAAAGAGTAAATTCACTGATTTAGGTCCAACTAAGATGAACAAGGTGATGCAGCCAAGGGGAGGTACGGAAATCCCATTGTGTGTATGGATGGTACTCTTGGATTTGTCATACCCATGTTTATGCAAGAAGTTAATCATCATAATGTCCTTAGTAATGACATTCACCCAACACATTGGGTCAACAAGAACACCTGTTATGGTGTTTCCATTGATTTGTGTAGGGATGTATAAGGGAGATGGTTCTCGATTGTAATTTATCAACATGTCCTACGAGGTGAAAGTTATACCAGGGGAACTACTCGTAGACTGCGCAAACAGGATGGGTAGATGCAAAAAGGAGGCCATCATGTATACTAGACAAAACTTTCATAGAGCCCCCAAGGGTTTTGCAACTAGATAGTGACCCAACTAAGGTTTCTTTCCATGATGCCTACAAAACCTTCCAACTACACCACTAGGGGTCACAGATTGGGTTGCAAGGTGAAATAACACTCACACCCAAAATGCCTCTAGGATACAAGGAAAGGGCCTTTCAACACTGCTAAATGGAACCAAAATGGTTCATGTCAGGTTCACCAAAATGTAAGATAGGGGGACCAACCATACCAAGGCTCCAAGTCACGAAGAGCCGAGAGCTAAGGGATGCCCTAGCTTACCTCAAGTTGGACAAGAGTTCTTAGGTCAAGGATAGAGAATTAAAAGAACTCTCAAGTTCTTCTATCACTCTACTAATCTGAATGCTTGGATGGGACTAAACGAGCCAGTTTTTGGGACCCGAACCGTACCTCAAATAGCTCTCTACCTAAGGACAATAGTGTGGGTCAGGGATGACAGTGCAGCACACTGGCATCTCTCTGGGGTGCTAGTGTCTGTATGGTCAGAAAGTGTAAAAGTACAATATAGAATGCCAAAAAATCCTACTGGCAGTCTAGCTAATGAAGTTTAATGTGCTAAGCAGAATGATAGATGACAAAATATAAGAAATGACTATAAAGATGATAAAGAAGACAACTAAAACAAAGGTGATGAAGACCAACTCACTAAGAGTCTAGTTTGCCAGCAAGCTCCACATGTACACGTACCTACACACAACTAAGAGAGGAAAAATGTTGGGGCTGTATAGGGGTTTGCCTCAGTCAAACCCCCGCTTTGGTGTTTCCACCTCCACGGATAGCCAGGAAAGCCACGAGATAGAAAATACGATAAAGGAAATAGTAGGAAGGAATATCAAACAATCACAACAACATTATGCTACGTAAATAAAGAAACAATATCACCTTCTCGATCAAGGTGCCCTCAAGCACATAGAGGAGGATGCAAGCTTAGTAAAGTCTATGTTGCCGCAACAACGAAGAAGCAGTCCCTCGGGCCACCAAGTTACAACTCCAATGGTGGTAAAGAGTGCAACAAGATGTGGAGAAGATGTGTTGAATTACGCGAGAAGTTCTCAAAAGATCAAGCTAGTGTGTAGAATTGTCCAAGAGATTGTAGAAGATGGAATGAATATGAGATAGATGCATTTGAAGATCAAAATGAGAGGGAAAGAGTCATTCTCGGGTCGGTTGGTCAACACGGGGGCATTACGCTTCATCCCCAGTGGGGAACACAACGTCCCTATGGATTCCAGAGGCAGGAATCTATCAGGGATGGTAGTGCACCGCACAGATGTTTGTGCGCTGCACGCGCATCCCCAACATAAATTCCCCCACCGACACAAAGGAGAAGCACCAAGTGGATGTAAGGCAGGTAGGTGATGTGGAATTTCTTAGTTGGGTTTTATTTTCTAAGGTGGAGGGATGCAAAAGGGGAATTTGCAAGAGGTT
The DNA here is from genome assembly GCA_007258455.2 of Sequoia sempervirens. Lineage (NCBI taxonomy): Eukaryota > Viridiplantae > Streptophyta > Pinopsida > Cupressales > Cupressaceae > Sequoia > Sequoia sempervirens. The sequence continues at coordinate 64,675 of VDFB02263435.1, forward strand.
TGCAAATTTTCTCCTATACAATATGTAATCTAAACTTCAATTAAACTTCTTTCCCATGCATTTAGGTATCAAATGAAAATATAAATGTGACTTTTATCAAGGTGATCACGAAAACCTAAACTAGTAGGATAAGATAGTAAATAAGGAGGTTAAAGATTCCATGTTATGTAGTTGGGTATTAGTAGTGGTAACATTAATGAGATTCATAATTGGTACTAGCCATAATATTAGATTTAATATTGTTCTAGATTAAATGCTCAAACAATGCCAAATTGTAGTGGCAAGACTATTAACATACATCCAACCATCATAGGTGAATAATAATACTTATGTGAATATCGAGAATAGAGTATGAGTTATTGTACACCTTAAACACTTTGAGAGATAATTAACTTAATGAATGTATTTTAAAGAAATATGGGTGTTTTATGTGTTGAATCAAAAAAATTGTAAGTTGTGTTATTGCCCTAAGTGGAAAATTATGGGCATGACATTTGGTATCAAAGCATCCAGGTTGCAACACCGAGAACTCTGGGAATCAAATGGGTCTTGGTAGTTGCATATGTTGGTGTTATGTAGTTTAGTGTATGATAATTATCTCTGATTGCGAAAAATAAATTGAATAAATAATTTAATTTTGTTTGTGAAAGTTTTCCTTGGGTGAAGATAATTTTAATATAAGTATTACACTTTCACATAGCATGTAAGGATAAGTAAAGATCAAGTTATTAATGCTAAATAATTCCCTTAAGATCGTGAATCACAATGACTAACTTATGAATGTGACCTCTCCTCATGAACCTAAATTATTATTAAAATCATAACAACTTTTAACCTTAAATGGATAGATAATGTTTCCTTGGAACATGTCAAATTTGTAAGCTTTTGTTTGGCTCATAGAATGATAATACATTTCATGAAAGGAGAACCACCTTCTTGTCCTTCATATGATTGTAAATTCTAGTTTATGAATCATGGCTACTTAGAAAAATAACAAGATTAACTAGGGGAACACTAGTGCGAATAATAATGTTGTTGTGTAAGCTCTTTCTATATACCTCCTTATAACCTTGAGACCTAAGGGAACATGATTTTTGAATGTAAAACAAAAATATCATCTAAAGATATTGATTGACCAAAGAAACCCTATTCTAACTCCATAACAAGAATAAATTGTATGATTATCAAGTGAAAACCACTATAACATCCCCTAGTTCTATTAGAGTCTTATTAAGTGTTAAGAATGTCTTCTATTAAAGTATACATTATTTGACATTATTGTTGTAAGGTGTAAGACCCCACATTGCATGTGATTAGTAAAACCATAATATGTCTTATGTTTTCCTAAATAGAAGGTAAGATGTATTGTAGATGATAAATAGTGTGATTACGTGACAATATTTTTGACATTTTTATTGACATTACCATGAAGGAGTTAGGACACGTAAATTGTGAATATGAGTTGAAAGTGTAAGTGAAATTATTGTACAATTAAATCTTATTTCAGCTATTAGATTTATGTGATATTTGATTGTTGCTTATAGTTTCATTGGTAAAGTGCAAGAAAGAAAGAGTGCTAGTACAAGAAAGGAAGACCAATGGGCAAATCAAAAGACATCTTCTTGAGGATATAAAGTTAATATGTTGATAGATTAAGAGGTGAAGGTTGATATTAAAGGTATAATTTATTTTAGTTTGTGAGAATATTTAATTATGTGAGTTAGGGGATTGGGAACCCTTACCCAAGTGTGAAACTCGGATGGATCTTTAAGTGGGTCTTTAAAGAGGGTTGTTGGTCATTTTCCTTGGTTGGGATACAAAAATAAACCCCCTAGGGTCTATACCAAAGTGGTAGGGGTCAAATGGGCATTCAATAGGGTCCCAAGGACATGATTTGACTCTGAAAAGTCCTCATAATGAAGAGTGACGAATTTTGAGGAGAGGATGGAGAGGTGAAAAGATTTGGGGTTGTCCAAGTGCATGTTGCCTGAAAAGACTCTCATTGAAGAAGGGAGGTACACTCCACACCTCCCCATCCAAAAAGTTGCAAGTTGAAACTCCTATATAGTTGGAGAGGGAGAATGAGTAGGGTGCTACCCACTTCTCCTTTTTGGAGAACTTTGGTTGAGGTTGAAGGGAAGATGAGAGTAGAGGAGTCATTCCTTTTGGGAGGTAGTGATCAAGATGGATTGGCATGGAGAGGAGATGATAAGAAAGGAGCCTAATCACTTCAGCTAAGTTAAAAGATAAGTTTTCTATCTACTTCCATTTCCTTTGTTTAGGTGTGGTAAGAAGGCATCATGTTAGTATGGTTCATTGTTGAATATGGCAAGTGGAGAGTCTCTATGTAATTAAATTATGCTATGTTATTCTTATTCCTTTGTAAAATCTGAAAGAACTCCATTCATCATTTTGGGGGCTGCAATATTTCCTTGCTCGGGGGTATGGCTAGAGCCCACGAGGCTCCATGACGCCATTATGGTAGGGTGGAGAGCAAGACCGTGTTCATGGGCATGCAAGTCTTTTGTTTCTCGAATATTGTGGTAATATTGTAAGTTTTTAAAAGCTAAATTTCATATTGTTCAATGTAGAAATGGACAGAGTAATCCTTATTCTTCATGTGTAGACCATTGTATTCCCAAATATTGAGTTTAGTATTGAAAATTTTATATTCTGATGTAATGAAGGAAATATGGATACTTTGTGAGTTGCAGCAAAATATTTTTCTTTGGGATACATAAAGGAAGTTTTAAATGCATGATTGTATATACCTTGTATCAATATCAAAAAAGAATAGAGAATAGATAAATAAAAAACAGATAGACGTTTGAATAGAATTGATTAATTCTTTTAGCATCCCCATCCTATAAAATTTATTCTTACAAATTTTATATTTTGGATATCTTGTTTTTAAAGAACCTAAAAAATATATAGTAGATGAAAGAAACATAATCTTCCTGATGTTTCCATAGGACATGTGGCAAATGATTTCATGGTGGTATATATGTTCATAAAATAAAACAATATGCTATTCAAACAGAAATCAGAGGCAGATGACTGTGTTAAAAAAAATTTAAGTCTGAAACGCAAAATTAAAAAAAAATAAAAATTAAGTCTACATGACCCCAAAGATGCAAGAATTCTTTTGAACAACATTACCATGTATTACAGAACTTCATGTAGTTATACAAAGCTCTTTAACTTGAAAAAGTAGATGAACAAATGACATAGAAAATGCAACAATCCGCTCAAAAAAATAGAATGTGTTGCAAGTCGTGATCTGCACAGGAAACACAAAACGATTTTTGCAACAGAGCATTTAAACAAGAAAAAAAAGAAGAAGCATAGTTATGCTATTCGACAAGCCATCAAACCAGATGAATAAAAGTTGAATAAGGAAAACTCATTGAAACTATGGTAAGTAACTTGCCTCAGGATTTTTGCAGAGGTCATACCAAGGCTTTCAAATGGCGGAAGAGTTGGCCCTTATTGACCACCTCACTCCATTTAATTCTCAAAGAACCTAGGCTGGCAACTTGACTCTGAATCGATAGTTTCAATTATTTAGTAAATTTGGTCAAATATTGTAGACGTGCCTTTGGTTAGAGTCCATGCGGTTTTGTGAACAACAGTCCTTTGAATGTAGTACGAAGGAGATTTGGGTATCAGCAAATTATGTCATTTATGAGGTGATGGAGTGTCTCCTTGCCCGTAAAATCCTGCACCACTTGCGAGAGGAATTAATATCTTGCACCATAACCATTAAATACCATAAATGTTGGGTTCACATTTGCCTTCGGTCACAAGATTATGTTATCTCATGAATCAAAAGTTTGGGTGTTGTCAGTCAGCATTTATTACCCAGCGTCCTCAAATTTAGAACTTCCTAATCGTTGACAAGCACAATTTCTAACTTTTGGTCCCAGCAATAACTGCAGAATTTATTGAGCCTGCTCCAGGTACGCCCCATATTGTTTAAAATATTACACCATAGGTCGACATCTATATCTAATTCCTTGGGCTTTGTGATTCCATCGAATGCACCAGTACTAGATTTGAGTATGCGTTGTATTCATTATTATGCAAGTAGTAGCCTATTGCCTTATGGATTCGATTTAATGCCACAGTACAGTGCTGGGCTGAAAAGTTAGCTCTAATGCCTATAGCAACATTTCCCCAATATCTTATTTTCTCTCACCGGTTGGCGCCATGCTTGGGTGAGTGCAGCAATCCAAGAGTACTGACATTATCATAAATATATTTATGCGAGGCGAACCTTAATGGTATGTTAAGTTAATATAATAGTTGAAGATGCTATTAGTATCAATGGTAATGAGTGACTACATCGATAATATGTTATCAGGATGGACTGCATAAAAAATTTAATATATTAGCTGAGCTCGCCATCTCGGTTTTTCAAGAATTACGTATATAAACATACAAGTATACTATATTTTGAGTGTAGTATTAAAAAGCCAGATTCAAACTCCTTAACAAATCTCCTCATCCATTTAAATTAATGGGCCAAAATTTATCTTATTAAGTTAATGAAATGTTTTTATCGGCTTTACCATATATTTTCACTTGAGAGATAACACACGTTATTGCATATATGCACAGATGCACACACCCTGTAGGTAGGCGTTGGGCTGTGGTAGCAATAATTTCAGCATTGAGTATCCTTATGATACCTAACCTGTTATTTGTATTTAATATGTTTTAACAAAAAAATTTATATATATACTTCGAAGATCTTCACAGGATTCATGAAGAAATATATGTAATTTAAGATTTCAATTAGAAAAAAAATAAAATATATATATATATATATATTCAAAATTGGTTACACTATTGTCTCTGTATCTGTAACAGCAGAGAAAGCTCAAAGCGAACAATAGAATAAATAAATAAATCAATCAATCAAATAAAATAGAGCAACATGCTCTTTCCTCGTCCGTGCCTCAATTTACCTGTGGGAACGCTCTTCCTTGTGCTTCGCGTGGCTGTATCTCCTCTCCATTCTAGAGGCGTGCAGATGAAGCAGAATAAAGAAGAAGAAAAACAATAACAAAGAAAAAATGAGTATAAAGGCACCTATTTCATAAGAATTTAGGGATCCCATAGTTTCTTTTAAGAAGAATAAGAAAAGCTAAGCTTTTCAAAATTAAGGATACGTATCTATTATATATGAGAGGAATTTAATATTCTTAACATTTTTGGTTATTAATTTAATTTTAACTTATTTCTTAAAGAAAAAAAGAAAAAGGTTAAGTTAATTTATTTAGAAGTATAACATTATTTTATTGCAATTTTAAGCATGAGAATTATCATTCAAAGAATGAAAAAGAATTTAGTAAATTAAAAATATAAAATTTCTTTATTCAAGGGTAAGGTAATTTTTTTAAATTAATTAAGAATGTGAATTATTCTTTTATAAGTCAATTATTAACTCTCCTAGGGGTGAATCTTCGCACATGATGAATTATATTTTAGAATGAAAATAGTTATTATTAATCCTATTGAAAAAATATTTATGGTTATACGAGTATCTTTGTTATCATCTGTCATGTTTTGTTTGGTGAGCATTAGGAAGTTTATATTAACATAGGTATTAGGGCCAATGCTAATATAATAGTAACATCATGTTGAAAGTTTTTACTTCAATTATAGATAGGAATGTAGCAAAGTATAGTCTTTGTTAGTCCTCAAGTATAGGTAGAACAAGTTTATAATGGCATGGGTGTATATCGCTCGTTAGTTAGTGTTGAATTCGAATGACATCCCCTTAACTTCTTCTCTTCCAATGTTTAGAATGTTAATTAGCTTAATTAATGTATAAAAAAAAAATTGTGTTTCCTAGCAAGAAAATTTGGCCATAACATTACACTCCTTTAATATGCGTATAAGTATATGATTGAGTTGATTGGCATAATTGATGTAATCGTAATTGATTTATGCTTAATATGTTATTTCTTATTGTGTGGGAAAAAAAAAATTAGTTTGAAATTTTGGGCATGACATAAGGAAGCTAAGGTAGCGGAACTTCCTACACTAATCTTGAGAGGATGATAATGCAAAACTTTTATAGATCTTTAATCAGTTACATAAACTTAAACATAAATATCATGCATACTACAACACAATGATTTATATGAGGAAAACCATTTCGGGAGAAAAACCCTACACTCCAATTTAAGTCGTCCAATATATTATTCAGAAATCACAAAGATTACAATATACTTGCAGAGCAAGCTTCTCACAGGAGTATCACCAACCAAAGATCCAAAGGCAACACGATCGCTATTAGACACTTAGAATACATCACAATACATAGTCGTAATACAATGCCCTCATAAAATAGGGTTTCCTTCTAGGGCAAGTCAAGCTAATAAAATATCAACCGTCAGATATAAGACCCAATGATGAACGATTCAGATTTGCAATAATAAAATATAAATAAAATTTTCCTTTTGGGGGCACTGCCCCCAAGCCCTCACTAGGGCGCATTGTCCTTAGACCCCTAGTCGGGGGGATGATCCCCCTAGACCCCTCGCAGGGGAGACCCCCACATCCCCCATCATCGTCAGATGAACAGTACCTTATGTATCAACAATAACTTATGTAATTGCAAGGTTGAGACACATTTTCCCAACAATTGTAAATTTGTAAGTAGAACTTGATAATTGGACAAGAATTAAACATGTATTTGATCCTTGGACACTTTGAATTCCTAACCTTTCAAGTTCCTCCTACAACTTAAGTCATGATCGAACATAGATGCTACTTAGGTGCGTTCCCTTGAAAGAGATTGAAACACAAGGTATCATACTTTATAGGTGGTGGCTAATTGCTAAATAATGAAGCTAATGGATGGAAAACCCTCTCTATTTTTATAAGAGAAAATAAGTGAATTTAAATAGCGTGCACTATTTCACTATGGGAAAAACAATAGAAGCTATAGGACTTCTTGGGATATAGTAAGTAGATAAGGAATTAATCTTGAGGATTTGAAGGTACATTTACATCTATCATATTATTTTAAATCTATAAAACCAGGTTTATAGATCATAGTTATTCGGAAACCAAAATTAAAGATTGTGTAAGAATTAGTTGGAAAAACTAAGTAAATTATGTGGTAGTAACTTAATTAGAGAAGAAGGTAGATATCTTCTTGGCCTCTAATAAAAACACGAAGAAAACTCTTTTGAAGAGAAAATGTTTAAGTTAAGATGTGGTTAGGATCGAAACATTGCCCAAAACATGTTATTTTCACGTAGGCCCCCTAGAAATAAAGGACTCATCAATGCATAGATATGAAGGCAAAAATTGTTAGTTATACAATTGTTAACTTTTTGCAAATATGTACCATGTCTATAAGCTATGAATAGTTATAGAATAGATTATTTATATATTTATTTTAGGAATGAGTAATGAAATGTGTTCAAACTGTGTTGAATTTAGTAAATGAGATTATAGAATAGGATGAATAAAATAGACATGTAAATTTCAACTGATGATGTGTACTATTATCTATTGATTAAGGAAACTGTGTATACATGAATCATGTGGAGAATTGTTTAAGAACTCAAATTTATTGAGAATTTTTACTTTTACGTGTGTTATTGTGTGCTTTTAGATAAAACTTTGGTATATATGTATGTGTGATTACAAAATGTACAATGATTCAATCTTAGAATATTGAAATGTAGAGTTGTGAAAGATTATATTGGATAAATTATTGGAAAATTATGCACTAAATTATATCTCCCTTACATTGTAATGCTTCTTCTTCATTTTTTAAATTAAAATGTTGATATCCCATCTTCAAGTAGGAATTTCATTGTATACTTATTGTAAACTCCTATAGCTGATTGAACATTCAACCATGGAACTTGGAACCTTGTGAACCTAGTTATGCTAGAAAGAGAAAATAATTATGTTGATTTTAGAAAACACAATTGTCTTCTACATATGTTATTCAAATTGACATTATAAAGTGCAAATGAGAATCCCTAGTGAAATCGAGATGTCATTGGAAATGTGATGCCTCATGTATGCTAAAATTTAAAATTGAGATCTAACTAATATAAAGTCATGATTATCTATATAAGTTATAAAGATTTAACAAATGCAATGGATAAATTTAGAAAAAACCCTATTGAGTGAATGAAATGTGTGTGTATTTTAAATTATGATAAGATGCGGTGAACATCATAGAAGGTATATGTGTAGTAAAATGTGGAAAGACCAGTAAAATTGTGTGGTGCCTCAAGTGTGTGATACATGGTATCCAACTTGGGATAAGGGTGATGTGGATGCCAAGTATGATCTACTTATGTATACCCTTCATGACATTCATGTGTGTTTAGACATCAAGCCAAACGTTAAATTTGGAGTGGTTGAATGCATATTGATAGGAAATTCTAGTTGTGTGTTGTTTTATGTTGGTGTTTCTCCCTTAGTGTTGTCCCCTTCCTTTGGAGAGAGCTTGCTAATGTAACTAGGGGTTGAGGGACACAAGTCCATCTATTGAGAAATTACGAGTTTCTGGATGTTGTCCCTAATTTGTATAAAGGACCTACGTTGAAACTGTTGAGATGATGAATTGCACAACCCCTGAAGCTCCAGAATCTTCAATGTAGGACTTTAGCCATGAAAGATAATCAACCACAAAAGAAGTGTTGCAACAATGGAATGCTTGATTAAAGATTCTATTGATATGATATGATATCTGATTGATATCTTGATATCTGATATATATTGATTTGTTACAAATGTACAAGATGCCTGATTATATAGGCATGAGCTAAACCCTAATATGCATGAGATGTTGCCATGTGTCTTGATCTAACAACATGTGACAACATGTGAACCCTAATGGTGATGATCATTAAATGATGAGATAAGTTCTAGAAGGAATCTTATCTCCTACAAATAAGGAAGGGAATATTATCCCATTTATTAAATGATTGCAAACCTAGGACTTAATGATTAAATGCAAGACCTAAGTTAACTTATGCTAGTGTAATAATTAATTAATTAATTACACCAACACCCCCATAAGTGCAACTTAGGGAGAAAATGCAATGATTATGCAAAGATGATAATCGATGATGGGTCCCTCACGAGGCCATGTTAGGTACCCATGTACATGAAGATGAGAAAATCCACAACCGGAGAAAGGGGAAACCCAATGGGAACAAAACCCCTCCAAAAAGGAGATGAAAAAGCAGAAATGTGAGATACGATGGGAAGGATGGAGGACTCCCAAATACCCCCCAAGTACGCCATCCGTCTCATGGATACAATACAATCAAAAGCCCCCCCATAGGGAGGAAAGAGAGAGACAAAATAGCCCCTCTAGAAGATGAGAGCACCTGCAAGAAAGGTAAGTGTCGGAAGACAAAACAAGATCCAATGTCGACAAACAACGTGTCTCCCTTTCGGAAGAAACAAAACCAACTGCAAGTGGAGAGATGCTTCCCATTCCGGATAGGAATTGAAGGAAGGAAGGATGAAGATGGATGTCGATGAGGTCTCGGAACTCTGCTCAAGTGTCTCCATGCCTGATGAAGAAAATGCCATAGTCCCAAGCAATGAAGAGGGTGACAAATCAGGACGATGCAGAAACTGATGCTGAACAATATCCAAAGACAAAGATAAAATGGATATAATGGATGTGATGGAGACTTGATAGCCCCCCCTGAATGAAGTGTCCTCAAAACCACTGAAAGAAGTCTGAAGCAACAAAGGTGTCCAAACCACAAATCTCCTGCTAGGAAGAAGAAAATCCAATGGTGGATGTTGAAGAAACCTCAAATCCTGAATGGAATGACAGGGAAGAAGTCTCGAATATGAAATCTCTGAAGAGAAACCAAGTGCCTCCAAGATAGTCTCTGGATTCCCAATCAAGGTCGAGACAAAGGAATGTGGATACGCAAGAAAACTCTCCAAAGCCAAATCTAAATAGAGGAGTGATACCCCCTCAAGAATGTCCTCCAAACTTGTAGAAGTGGCCAAGGCAGTGATACCTGAAACAAAGCCATCATGTGATGTCAAGTCTGAAAAACTGAATGTGTCCTGATCGATGATGATAGTGGAAGCCTCAATCAATGATTCTGGACAAGGAATCACTGAATGTGAAGGGATACCAACTGTCTCTGATGAAGAAGAAGCACCGAAAGAAACCTTGTCAACCTCTTCAGAAAGATCAAGGTAATCAACTTCCTGCATAACAATAGCATCATGGGGTACTTGATCGAAATAATGACATTTTGAAGCATGATCATCGGGGATTGGTAGAGAATCTGAATCTCCATAGATCTCCCAAAGCTTAATCCAAAGAATGTGAGGACAATCACAATGATCAATAGAACTCAAAACATCGGAATCAACTTGCATCTCAAGAATCTCCAAAACAGTGTACCTGCTGCAACTCCAAGCAAGTTCATGAATACCTTCACTTGGGTGGGGAACTATACCAAATAGATGAGGCATCAAATCAAGTGAATGAAGATGGTGGCAGATCCCATCTCGCCATTGCGGATAGTTACCCTTGTGCAACATAACCAAAGGAGGAGAGAAATATGCAAGCCCCATAACAAAATTTCTCCACAAAAATCAAAGACACTGACCTTCAACAGAAAATAGAAGACTTCCAAAAAGATTGCAACTGAAAATATGCCTCCGAGATCAAGAAATTCTACTTTAGTCTTCAGGATGTCCAAGAATCAAAAAACCAAAAAAAAGATACCTGGAGCTGAAACCAAAGAAGATGACTGGACTGATGAAAAAAATGCACTGAAATATCTCCTGAATGCCACTGGAATCTCCAAATTCCGACAATCTGATGCGAAGATGTGTGCGTTTGAGTCCAAAAGGGAGGTTTGACTTCAGTTGAATTGAATAGTTGATAACAGCAGAATCTTGAAAAATAGGGCACACCACTGGAAAGTTGATAGAAATACCTTTCCAACGATATATCGTTTGCAGATTTTCGATACCGTATGCAGTAGATATGGCCTCCGGAAGATTCTGCCTGAATAGTTATTCACTGGCTAACTAGGCGCAAAAGAATAGCACCTAGGGAAAAAAAAAATTCGGCCCTTGGTCGGTGATAGGACCGTGGGCTTGCGCTGATAGTAAAAAAAATCTCCGCCACCGCTCGGGCGGCGTCGGAGTGGCGGGATGAGCGGAGCACGGTGGCGCGGCAGGAGGGAACACCCACAAAGGTCGATGGAAGCAATAAGCCCCGGTCACTGATAGAACCGGGGGCCAACGGTGGAGGCTTCGACAGGATCGGTAGTTGCGGTCGGCGGGAGGTCTCCGGGCGTCGAACGGGAGCCGGGAGAACAGTCGCCGGGAGATCTGACGGACGGGAGTCGGGAGAACGGTCGCCGGGAGATGTGATGGGACCGGCCGACGACTCTGCAACAGGATGACGCAGGGTGATGTAGCAGTCGGTGAATCCGCAAACAGTCGGTGGATGCTGAAAAATTTGAATATTGCAATTTTGCAATTCAAATTTTAAATACCAATTTTTAATTCCCAATAAATATGAAGCCGAATGCCGACGGGGAAAATAAATTAACCCCAACTATATGCACCCCAAAAAATATTAACGCCGACGGATGATTTTTAATTGCCAGTCGCCCTGCAGGGTGAAATTTATGCATTTTTTTGATTTTTCTAAAAAAAAATTGCCTTGATGGAGGACTTACAGGGATGATTTTTTCCTACAAAACTGTACGGATAGTACAAAAAATGCAAACCCTAAAATGTACCTCGAAGGCTCCCAGATGATATGTCTCCGATTTTGACGAATGAACAGGCGATCTATGGGTTTTGAGGCCTTCTGGACGCAATGGAGAGGTCGGAGAGAGCCTGATCTGCACCATAAATCAGCTTGGCTCCTGGGTAGAGCCAACTAGCCTACAACATAAAACTCCAAGCCTGCAAAGAATCTCGCATTCCAAACTTCCTGGATCTAGGGTTGATGTTTCAATGGACTAGCTCTGATACCATGTTGAGATGATGAATTGCACAGCCCCTGAAGCTCCAGAATCTTCAATGTAGGACTTTAGCCATGAAAGATAATCAACCACAAAAGAAGTGTTGCAACAATGGAATGCTTGATTAAAGATTCTATTGATATGATATGATATCTGATTGATATCTTGATATCTGATATATATTGATCTGTTACAAATGTACAAGATGCCTGATTATATAGGCATGAGCTAAACCCTAATATGCATGAGATGTTGCCATGTGTCTTGATCTAACAACATGTGACAACATGTGAACCCTAATGGTGATGATCATTAAATGATGAGATAAGTTCTAGAAGGAATCTCATCTCCTACAAATAAGGAAGGGAATATTATCCCATTTATTAAATGATTGCAACCTAGGACTTAATGATTAAATGCAAGACCTAAGTTAACTTATGCTAGTGCAATAATTAATTAATTAATTACACCAACAGAAATATTATGATTTTTCATGGAAGTTGACTGTGATCTACTCCCCCACACATGAGAGCCACACTTGTTGGTTCATAGTGCGAACCTAACCTTGAGATTTGGTACCCTATCAGGTTGAGGATGATCTACAATGTGCCTTGTGTTGGATTTACTTCTAATAATAGTTGGTCAGCATTGGTACTTTGAGGGCATGCCATTTAAGCCAACTTTCAAACTTTTGGATATTTGATAGCATCGAGAGCTAGTCAACAAATATATGGGTGAACTTTTATCAGCTACAAATCATTAGAAAACCTATGGAAATAAATTTCATCAAGTCAAACTGTGGGATAAAGAGCTCAAAATTATAAGAACATGCTTGGATTAAAAATTAGTTGCACAAAACTTATATTAAGAGGTATATGAAAGTAATATTATGGACAAAAATAATGGAACATGGCAATAATAGTGGTAGCTTGGCAACAAGCAATAGTGGTTAATCTTTGGACCATAAGATAATTATAGGTAACTTGCATATGGGATATTTTATGTGGAAAAAGATTTATGGATTGGTTATTTAACAAGTCCTGGGTTGTGTGGGACTATGCTTGCTATTCAAGATATGGTTACTATTTTGATACTATGTGGTTTGAGACCACCATGATTATGTATGTTATTATGTATATTATGTGGTTTGCGACCACTATTCCCATCCTCCCCTTAGGTGGCCTTGGCAAAGCCACATAGTGCATGTAATGTGCAATTTTATGGAAATGAGGTTTATTGCTATTTTATTTATTGATGACTTATTTTCATTATTTTAAGCCAACAATATTGAATTTTAACGTTAAGCTACTTAGCCATTTGAGTTTCACTTGGTCCTCTTTGCCTCAAGGTCTGACTTAATTGTTCTTTCTTAATTGAAATGTTGCATCATTACTCATTTTGATTGTTGAATTTTACATTTTCTTGCATGAGATTTTATCACAATTTTGGTTTATATTTTTACACTATTTGTTTTGAGGCCTTCTTATGATTTTCAATTGTTGGCTTATGTGTCATAATGCGATCTATATAAACTACCATATCTAGGAGGGATCCATAGTAGGTTGTATAGGAGATTAAATGGCCTAGGGAATCTTATTATGAGAATGGGAGTTGTAAATGGGACCGGTATGAGGCGGTCATAATCCATTTCTCCCTTTTTTAATGAGTGACTTCAGTGTAAATTCCCTTTGGAATCTAACCCCCTTACACAAATAAGGGGAATGTACTAGAAAATGTATGGAGGGATCCTTAGAGGAGGGCCTAGAGACCATCTTTCCTAATATGGTTATGGTATTTATGGTATGCGGCTTCATTGGATACATGGTTATATGATGATATGGTACACAGTAATGGAACATTGGCTTTACATTTACTCAATATTTTAGATACAAAATCTATAGTAATATGGTAATGTGGACTATTCATGGGCACTCGACACAGTTCATCCTCATAATTCCTATTGTGTGAGCTTTGTGATGTGAATCTTGTGTGGTTAATTGTGATGTATGTGTTAATAACAAGTGGATGTGATGTTGAGTAATCATGTACTAAGTGATAGAGATATGTATAATGAGATGATGTTAATTAATCCTTGAAGAATGATTGTGAAGTACAATACAAATTAAGAGATGTTTTAGCTTAAAACTAGCATTTATGTGTTAACCATTAATGATGAGACTATTGACTTATATGATATTGATGTGGATCTTATATACATGTGTGCGACCTTACTTTAGATGATCATGGGATTAATTTAAGAGATTGTGTGAAAGGTAAAAACAAAAAAATTGTGTTGTGATTTGAATGGATAATCTAGTTTATGGTATGGCGTTATTTTCTAATACATGGATGTTAACATTGTGGGATAAACTATTTAAAATTATTCTCCATTCTTGTACTTTGATTATTTTTAGGATTATAAAAATAAGACTTGGCATATTCAACAGTATATGTGCATGATCATAATAGGATTATATTTCCTAAACCTTAAAGACTTATGGGAGGAATTCTAATTTAAGGGGAGAGGAATGTAAGGTCAAATCTTATCTGCCTATCACCACTTGTTCCTCCCTTGTTGCATATTTCATTTTATGAAACTAATTGATGCGTAGTGTGATTTTATTTAGTATGTTATAACATCAAATACGTTGGTAAGTTAGGAAGAAGATTAACCTTTTCTTGTTTAGACTTTCGAGACAAATGTGGTTATTACTATCAAAAAGTATAATTCCCTTATGCATGTTCTAGTTGGGATGCTATTATTTTTATACCTTATTACCTATTTTACATTTGATTATGCTATTGAGATTCTACTAATTGATCCTAAGACCATTGATTATTTAAATTTAGCATAATTATGTTATGTGGTTTATTTAGCATTATCAATTTGGATTGGAGATGGTTTGATATAGTTTAAATCTACGAGTTAATATTGGTTATTGAAATTTATTCGCAAGGAATGTTACAAATATAATGAATTTAGTTTGGTAAGAGATAAGAAACAACATGATGCATACCTTAGTTAAGGAATGTACTAATATGTATTATGTCTTTTGACAAGGAATACTACTTGTGAGAAGGGGTAGGGACCCTCAAAAGTTATCAAGAAGTTCAAAGAGATTGGTAACCAATCCTACATTGATGTCAATGAAGGTAACCTTAATTCAACTAAAGGTAAGATTTAGGTACGGTATAAGTGGTAGTTATATATGTTTAAAGACATTTAAATAATAAGAACAATGTTGAAAGACAAACTAGATAGATTAAAGGGTATATTTTCGTTCCTTCAATAGTGAATTTGAATTGATACAAACATCAAGTACAACATAAATGATATGGATTGTCATTTATTAAATCATGAAATGATTTTAATAAAGTTTATGAAATTTAATTATTAGTAGCAATTCTTAACCATGTACATATTTTAGATATAAAAATACTAATGTTGTGATGAAGTGCACGAAAGTGAATGCTAATGGGAGGGAAGAAGGGAGAATCATCTAAACCCCATGAGATACTTCATTTATTGAAGTCTCAATTCATGAATGATGATTGGGTAATGAGTCAACATAGTTGTTTTGATATGTCTAGGTTATCTTTTTATGACTTGAGTCAATGTTATTCTTTTTATTTTATTTTGTGGAATGATTTTTGTGTTCAAATTCATGTGTCATGATGTGAAAGTTTTGTCAAGGGATATGAGTTCAGTTAATTTTTTATTTAAAAAGAGATGTATTTTTTATGTGGTTTAAAAGTGTTTTTAAATGTTAATTTTAGTAGTTTTTGGTGATTTTTAAAGCCTTACGTATATACCCAAGGGTTAGGTACACTTTGGAGACCATAACTCTTTTCATTAATGAGTTTTGATCCTTTGTTTTCTTTATTTTTCCATTGTGACAAAACTTGGAGTCTAGGGTTAAGGTTTGAGACTTTCCTTTGGAAGGTAAAAAAGGGGGTGGAGGTGAGAAAAGAGGCATTCTTATTTCATTTTGGCATTTGCACCTCCTAAGGTGAGTTTCATTTTCAATTTGACATTTTGCTTCACTTTTGTTCACATGAGTTGGACTTAGTGTAGGGTGAAGCCATAATAGTGGTTTACACTTTGATGGAGGAAGGAAAATTGAGAAAAAATGACCCCATGGCAAAAAAATTGGTTTTAGGGGTTCGCATGAACCTACATGTTCGACCGAACCATAAAGGGGTTCGACCGAACTAGGGTTCGAGCGAACCCATTAACTATTGGACCCACATTTCCCGCCCAAAAAAAAAGGAAAAATGCATATTAGTGGGGGTTCGAATGAACCCTGGTTAGCTAGAACCCCTTTTCCCTAATTTTTAATTTGTTCACACAAAAACCTAAAATTTACGCTTTCAAGCTCGGTTGGGGATGAAAATGGGGAATATTTAGAAACCAAACTTGGAATCAGTAGCCTTGAGCGAGCTATCCAATGAATATAATTTTAGTATGTTTTGGTTTTATTATCTATCTGTTTTTTAAGTTTTATTAAATATAGGTTTTCATCGAAAACAAAAATCTTTGTTTGCACATAGTGGAAAAATAGAAGATTATAAAAAAAAAAATTAAAAATATGAGTGCACCAGATATTGAAGTCCTTGATCCAACAAAAAAAAAGAATTTTGATACATACAGTAAAAGTTATGTTATACGATGGCTATGTCTGAATTGTCATTTGATTGACTTGAAACTTGATTAAAGAAAAAATATTCAATAAAAACTATCTAACCAAGTGGAAGCACTAGATATGAGTTAGAAATCTAAATTTGAAAGAATTGGAATTTTATCCTTCATGGAAAAAAAGTTATGCATTATACAGTGGCGTCACTTTTTTAAAAATGTTGTTTTTGAAAAAAACCAATTTTTGTGGGAGATGGAAAAATTGCAATCTGATTCCAAAAAATTGAAAAAATATTTTTAGAATCTGAGACAAAATGTGACAAGACTCTAGTTTACATCATCTTCAAATTCCTTACGGTTTAATCGCTATAGGTGCCCGAATGTGGAGATTGTGTTAAAAAAAAAAATATCAGTGTCCAGTTAGGCCAAAAAGTGTAAACCACTATTGTGGGATCACCCTGTAGCATTGGCATAACACATTGATCATTTTGTGGCACCTTATCAAAGTTATCAAGGAGTTTAACTTTTGGTATGGTTGACATATGCATACAAATTTTGTGATGACTTTTCCCATCTGCCACCTTTTTATGGGTACATGCCTTGTGACTTAAGTGTGTGTTTCTCATCTTTTTTTCTTTGGGGCTCACCTAGTGTATACCAAATTGTACTAGCCCTTATGAGCGTATTTTTTGGACAAAAAGCTTAGGCTTGATCCATTCTTGTTGGACAAACAACTGAAGCTTGATCCATCTTTTTTTTTTCCCTTTTTTGCATTAGCTTTAACATTGCATGCTTGTGTATCTTGTCTTGCTGCACATATCTTACATGCATGTGTGTCCTTTGTGCTTATGTTGGTTTTCCATGGGATATTTGATCCTAGGGTCTTGATCACTCTCCTTGATCTTTGTCATCATCTCATTAACATTTGTGCACTTGGACCCCTCTTGACACATATTTTTCTGCTTTAGTGTGAGTCTGAGCATAAATTCATACTCTCACTAAAGTGGGGGCTAAATGTAGTGTGGTAAATTGTATACCTTTACAATTTCACACTATGTTTGGGTCCCTTAATTTATTGGACTTAATTAAGCTTCTAATTTTCCAAATTATGCATTCCAAAGCCTTATTTTTCTCATTTTCTGAAAGGAGAACCAACATTAAATAAATGCAATCAATAATTGAATCACTATGGAATATGTGTGTCCTAGAATAATAGGCCAGGACCCATTCACCCATGGGCGAATGAGTCCCCTTTAATTTCCAAGACCTATTTTAAAATATGTTTTTGGCAATATCTTAATGATTCAAATTCAACTTGCAATTGTCGGCTTTTGGAATCTAATTTTCAAAAAATTAGATGAACACCTATAAATATAGTATTTTTATCATTTGAAATCTAACGCGCATGATCTAGCATTAAGGAAAATTTCATATGAGCAAATACCATTGTCAAGAGCATTCAAGAGTAGATTTATTAACCATTTGTTGCAGCAATCAAGATCCTAACATCATGTTCAAGTCTAAGTGTGTTCATGTCATCTTGTGAAGGCTAATATGCATTGTTGATCCTAAAGCATCCAAGCATTTCAAGTATCCAGATCAATCAAGCAAAGCAAGATCAAGTTCCTTATAGAGATGTATTTGAATTTAGTCCTCTAAGGGAAGCTATTGAAGGGTGGTGAATTGTAGCAAACTGATGCAGAAGCATCCTTGGTTCTTGGAAATCTTGCATCAACCAAAAATATTTCATTTCAATTTGTTCTTATTTCAGTTCTTGTTCAGTTCAAGTTGGCAGATTCAACATTTCGTCATATTTTCTCACCAGACCCTGTGGATCTATGTTTTCATTGTGGACATGTTCATTTTCCTTATTCCAAGATTTGAGCGCAATTGGATCTTTTTTGGAAAGTTATCGCTTCCAGATTTAATGGCAGTTTCTTGAACCGGCACCGAAATAATTTTCTAAACTAACCGTTAGTTTGATTGCTTGTAGATCTTTCCCATAACTTGCAGATCTTGATGATGTGATTCGAATTGTTCCATGGAGTGTCCCCGACCTTAATTATAGGTCCACACTTCATACTATGTATTCACCGAGGATTAATTCAAATTTGAGGCCGACCTATTCATGCACACGTTAAATTTTCTTTCATTGGAGATTGTAACAATATTTGGCCGACGTGGAAGATTCCAGATCTACAGATATGATATAAAGATTGTAATAGATCATTAGGATAGAAGGCAGTTGATTAAGTAGATCAATATAGAATTGATGTGTAAGATTTTTTCTCACATTAAGGAGCATATATGAATATTGTATTTTGAACATGTTGTATCAGGCCTGTGAGTCGAATCTGTAAGCTCAGATGTTGTCGGTTGTTTGTAATTGAAATTTCTAATAATAATAATGTTTGAATCTATATTTGCCTCCATATTCCATGTTGCTTCTATTGTGTAACTGATAGAACAAGGGTTGATATGAGAAAATGCTATCTCACTGCTTTGAGTCCTTGATCTGAGAACTCCTAAGGTGTTATTTCTTTCACCCTACAACCTATAGGTCCTCTTACCTTTGAGGCACCCCTGGTTCACTTTATCAACCCTGCTATCGTTGCAACTTTGCTGCTCCCAAGTGCTATTTGGTACTCCTTCACGTGCACAAACCAGCCCTTATTCCTCTAAAGACTAGTCAACCTTCTTTTCAACCAACGTTGTTGCAGGGGTGTGTGTGTGTGGCACTTTCCAAGGCCTCCAAGTCATCTTTTCGGTGCTTCAATAAACACCAAGCTTCAGCTCTCCATTGTTTTCCCAAAAAAAAAACAGGGTTCTTGGTTCTTGGGCAGGGTTACAAGCCTCAAACCTCTTTTAGCCCTCTTGACACAAGAACAAGGTTAGAACTCCTCTCTTTCCACCAATTGTGCCAATCTTTCTATTGATTCTCTGGCTCTTTTTCCAAGCTCTAACAACTTCTTCGGAAATTGGTGCCTTTTCTGCCTGTACAAGGGTACTTTCCAATCTTGGTGGAAGCTAGGGTTTCCTAGGACCTTTCCTTGATCTATTCTGCTTTTACTGACAAAAAAAACATTTAAGAACCTTTTGTTTACCACTCCACATTTTCTTTGACCTGCCTACATTCATAAATCTTCATTAGATGAAAAATGTTGCACACCCCTGCTACGTTGGGGTTTCTTTTTCCCTCTTGACTGTCTTTTCTAGCCGGGTCAGCAAACTCGCCTAGAAACAGTCTCCTTCCTTGACTAAAGAACCTCTAATGTCTACCATATTTACATTATTTACATGCTTGGAGCCTAGCATTGCTTCCTCTACGTCCATACAGCCTGGTGCGAGCAAAAACAACACTAAAACTCCATGATTCTGGTTCTTTTTACCAGTCAAAAACATAAATAAAGAAAGACAAAGATTATACAAAGAACAAAGGGCAATGAGAAGACTAATAAAAGGCACTAAAACACGTTGCTGTACATGCTCTAAACTCAATAAAAGATTTAATCCATTCTTCAGTTTGCTGTTATGCCAAAAAACACAGAAAATAACTTTTTCACACAAAATCACGGGTTCTTCTTTATTTTTCTCACAACTGCCATCACCAAAAGACCTTCCATCTACTCAAAATGTCGGGCTCTTTCTTTCCAACCCGAAAAAAATAGTTAGGTTTAACATTTCGAGCTCAAAAGTGGCCAAATAACACGCGTTTGAAAACACACTGTGTTTTCGAATTTCAGCCAAAACTTAAGGAAACGCCTACAAACAAGTTCCCAATTTATTTTAATTTTAGCTAAGCTCTAAAAAGGTCCCCTTACACATCCTAAAAGGAATTAGGACCTTTCACAACAAAAAGGAAATGATTTAAAGCAAAACATCAAAATATGCTTGTTTTTAAGGTAGGTGCTCCTGCACCAGTAACTCTTGTTGCATTGTCCAGATTGTTCTCTTTGAGGACCCTCCTACCGTGGCTGCACCAGATTGGTATCAGAGCAAGATTCGATCCGTGAGAGGTCATCAGAATTTGTGGAGTCCTATTGAAGATTTGTTGTGGGGTGGCAGACTGAGGATCTGACTTGCAGCTGCAGAGGACTTGTGTAAAGATGGCAAGAAGAGGAAATGTTAGAGGAAATGGAATGCGTGGAAATGTAGACCCAGCTATGATGGAGATGTTGAGAGTAATTGTTTCTAGATTAGATGCAGTCGAAACGGCCTAGAGGAGAGGTTGACCAATTGATGATGTGAGTGATGAAGAGATAGAAGTACATGAAGAAAGGGAAAGAGAAGATCAACCTAGCCTGGGTTAGGGAGAAGAGAGGTTCATAAGAGCCCTAACTAGAGCAAATACTAAGCCACATTTCAATCCACCAGATTATAGAGTTAAGTTGGATTCAGATGAATTGCTTGATTGGATAACAGAGATGGAGAAGTATTTTGATTTTGAAGGCACCGCTGAAGATAAGAAAGTAAAATTTGCTTGTACGAAATTGAAAGGACGTGCATCCATTTGGTGGGAACATTTGCAGATAGATAGGCGAAGAGGAAAATAAAAGATAAAATCATGGGATCGGATGGTGAATAAGTTGAAGACAAAATTTATGCCTGCAGATTATCAGATCAATTTGTTCCAGAAGTTGAAAAATTTGAAGCAGGAGTCAAGTGTGATGGAGTATACTAAGGATTTCTACAAGTTTAATATCAGATTTGGACATTCAGAGGATGAGATCGAACAAGTAGCCAGATATGTGAATGGTTTGAGGTCATCTATACAGGATGAGATCAATTTGATTAAGTTGCAGAGTGTGGAAAAGGCATATCAATGTGCCCTAAAGGCAGAAGAGAAGTTGAATAAAAAACATGAGCAAAGACAGAGAGGAAGAGGTGGAAGATTTCAGAGAGGAAGAACTTTTACTGGAGGAGGAAGAGGATCTTTTGCAGATCAGAATAAAGAAAAGGAAGTCAGTAAGAATGATAATTCATACCATAGAGGTGATGGAAACTCTTACCAGAGAGGAGGATATGGTGGATACCAAAATGAGGGTTATAGAAAAGATGATAAGGAGAAAAGAGTATTCAAGGGAACTTGTTTTAAGTGTGGTGGAGGACATAGAGCATTTGAATGCAATCAAGGAGAGACAAGTAGAAAGACATAAAACAATAGAATAACAACCTTTGTTGAGGAAGATCATGTCGGATCATCTAATAAACTGGAAGATGGAGAAGTGTTGGTGAATAGAAGAGTATTGTGTCAAAGTGAGATGGAGCAAGAGCTGTTGTAGAGAAATAATTTGTTTCGGACCAGATGCAAGGTAGCTGGTAAATGTTGCAAAGTGATTATTGACAGTGGAAGCTCAAAGAACCTGGTTTCTAAAGAGATGGTGACCAAATTGAAGTTGGAAAGATTGAAACACTTGAAGCCCTATCAGATAGCATGGATTCAAGATGAGCATAAGATATTGGTAAGTGAACAATGTTTGGTGAAATTGAAGATAGGAAATTACCATGATGAAGTTTTGTGTGATATCATGCCAATGGATGTATGCCATGTTTTGTTGGGAAGACCTTGGAAATATGATAGATAGGCTATTCATGATGGAAAGAAGAACACATATACCATTGTTGCTAATGGGATGAAGCAAAATTTGTTGCCATTAGAGGATGTTCCTAGAGTTGAGGTTTGTACAAGTGCTAGAATTTGTTTGGTTGATGGAAGGAGATTTCTGGATGGATTGAGACATGAGAACATGTGCTATGTCTTGGTTCCTAAGAAGGCTAGAGACTTGAAGCATGTAGAAGAACAACCGGAAGAGATAAAGGAGTTGTTGATAGAATATGAAGATATCATTTCAAATAATGTACCTGATGGATTGCCACCTGTGAGGAGTATTAGTCATTGCATGGATCTGATTCCTGGAGCTAGTTTTCCTAATAAAGTAGCACACCGGATGACAACTGCAAAGAATGAGAAGTTGAATAGACAAGTGCAAGAGTTGTTGAGAAAGGGTTTGATCAGAGAAAGCTTAAGTCCTTGTGTAGTACCTATTGTGTTAGCACCTAAGAAGGATGGAGAATGGAGGATGTGTACAGATTCTAGAGCCATAAACAAAATCATGGTGAAGTAAGATTTCCTTTGCCCCGGATGGATGACATTATGGATTGTTTGAGTGGAGCTAAATAATCTACAAAGATAGATTTGAAGAGTGGATATCATCATATCAGAATCAAAGAAGGGGATGAGTGGAAAACAACATTCAAGACAAATGAAGGATTGTATGAGTGGTTGGTGATGCCTTTTGGACTAACAAATGCACCGAGTACTTTCATAAGGCTGATGAATGAGGTATTGAAGAAATTCTTGGGTAAGTTTGTGATTGTTTATTTGGATGACATCTTGATTTTCAGTAAGACTAGGGAAGAACATTTGTTGCATATAAGACAAGTTTTGCAAAGGTTGAGAGAAGAGCAGTTGTTGATAAACATTAAGAAGTGTAGTTTCATGAAGGAAGAATTGGTATATCTGGGATTTGTGATATTTTTGGATGGATTGAAGATGGATCCTAGGAATGTAAGAGCAATTGTTGAATGGCCTACATTGGCTAGCATTGGAGAGGTAAGATCATTTCATGGATTGGCAAGTTTCTACCAAAAGTTCATTAGTAATTTCAGTTCTATTTGTAGTCCTATGACAGAAGCAATGAGAGGAGATAAGAAGGATTTTAGGTGGACATCTAGAGTAGATCAAATTTTTGAGTTGTTGAAACAAAAGGTGACTGAGCAGCTTGTGTTGGCTTTACCAGACTTTAATAAGGTATTTCAAGTAGACTGTGATGCAAGTGGAAATGCAATTGGAGCAATATTAAGTCAAGAAGGAAGACCAAGAGCTTATTTCAGTGAGAAATTGAATGATGCTGGGAGAAGATATTCAGTGTATGATCAAGAGTTTTATGCCATAGTTCAAGCCTTGAAGAAGTGGATACATTACTTGTTACCTAAGGAGTTTGTGTTGTATACGGATCATTAGGCATTGCAGTATTTGAACAGTCAGGGTAAGTTGAATCAGAGACACATGAGATGGGTAGAATTCTTGCAGAGTTATACTTTTGTTTTGAAATATAGAAGTGGAAAGTTAAATAGAGTTGTTGATGCTTTGAGTAGGAGAAGGAATTTACTGGCAGAGATGAGAGTGGAGGTATTAGGCTTTGATGAATTGAAGATATTGTATGAGGAAGGCCCGGATTTTGCAGAACCTTGGAGTGCTTGTAAAGAACCAATTTCAAAGGATAGGAGTCAGTGGTTGGATTATTTCATCAAGGAGGATATGTTGTTCAGATGGAATTAGTTGTGTATACCCTAAATTTCAATGAGGGATAATCTAGTGAAATAAAAACATAGTGGAGGATTGGTAGGACACTTTGGGATTGATAAGACAATAGCATTGGTAAGTGAGAATTACTTTTGGCCACATATTCATAAGGATGTTAGGAAATTTGTGTAGAGTTGCAGAGTTTGTCAAGTTGCAAAAGGGAGTAGTCAGAATGTTGGATTGTATAAGCCTTTGACAGTTCCGAAGAGACCTTGGGAGGATATCAGCATGGATTTCATACTTAGTTTTCCAAAGACATAGAGAGGTAACGATTCTATATTTTTGGTGGTGGATAGATTTTCTAAAATGGCACATTTCATACCTTGTAAAAAGACAATAGATGCAGTACATGCAGCGGGCTTGTTTTTCAAGGAAGTGGTCAGATTGCATGGATTACCTAGGAGTATTGTTTCAGACAAAGACACAAAGTTTGTTGGTTACTTTTGGAGGAAAATTTGGAAGAAGTTAAAGACAAATTTGAAGCTCAGTTCTACTTTTCACCCACAGACTGATGGACAAACAGAGGTAGTAAACAAGAGTTTGGGGAATTTGTTGAGATGCTTGGTTGGAGAGAAGACCAAAATTTGGGATTTAGTTCTTGCACAAGCAGAGTTTGCTTACAATAATTTAGTGTACAAGAGTACCAGAAAGACACATTTTCAGATTGTTACTGGAATTCATCCTAGAGGTATATCAAAGTTGCGAGACATCAGTATGGGAGATAAAAGGAGTGTAGAAGTAGAGGAATTTGCAAAACATATGAAGAAAGTGCATACTCAAGTGAAGGAGCAATTGGAAGATATGAACTAGAAGGATAAGGAATGAGCAGATGAAAAGAGGAGACATAAGGAGTTTGATGTTGGAGATGAAGTGATGGTGTATTTGAGGAAGGAAAGATTTCTATTTGGAACATACAATAAGCTCAAGATGAGGAAGTTTGGACCCTGTAAGATTTTGAAGAAATTTGATTTAGGAAACGCATATGAAGTGGAGTTACCAGATGACATGGGTATATCACCTATATTCAACATTGCAGATCTATATCAGTACCATGAAGAAGAATTCAGTGAAGATAGTAAAGCAAAATTAGAGAATCAATTTCCTAAACAACAGTCAGATGAGATTGAAGAGATTCTGGATATCAAAGATGGAAGGAAAACTCATGGAAGACAGTACAAAGAATATCTTGTGAAGTGGAAAGGCAAACCAATGGAGGATTCTTCTTGGATTTCTCAGGCTGAGGTAGACCATCTTGGTTTTCCTTTAGCCCCAGTGAAGTGAGGGACTCACTTTTCAAATAACCCCAAATGCCTGATGCAGGAGCATCCTTGGTTCTTGGAAATCTTGCATCAACCAAAAATATTTCATTTCAATTTGTTCTTATTTCAGTTCTTGTTCAGTTCAAGTTGGCATATTCAACATTTCGTCATATTTTCTCACCAGACCCTGTGGATCTATGTTTTCATTGTGGACATGTTCATTTTCCTTATTCCAAGATTTGAGCGCAATTGAATCTTTTTTTGGAAAGTTATTGCTTTTGGATTTAATGGCAGTTTCTTGAACCGACACTGGAATAATTTTCTAAACTAACGGTTAGTTTGATTGCTTGTAGATCTTTCCCGTAACTTGCAGATCTTGACGATGTGATTCGAATTGTTCCATGGAGTGTCCCCCACCTTAATTATAGGTCCACACTTCATACTATGTATTCACCGAGGATTAATTCAAATTTGAGGCTGACCTATTCATGCACACACTACATTTTCTTTCATTGGAGATTGTAACGGTCTTTGGCTGATGCAGAAGATTCCAGATCTATGGATATGATATAAAGCTTGTAATAGATCATTAGGATAGAAGGCAGTTGATTAAGTAGATCAATATAGAATTGATGTGTAAGATTTCCGCTCGCATTAAGGAGCATATATGAATATTGTATTTTGAACATGTTGTATCAGGCCTGTGAGCCGAATATGTAAGCTCGGATGTTGTCGATAGTTTGTAATTGAAATTTATGATAATAAGAATGTTTGAATCTATATTTGCCTCCATATTTTGTGTTGCTTCTGATGTGTAACTCTTGCTGCACGGTCCAGATTTTTCTCTTCGAGGACCCTCCTCTTGTGGTTGCACCACAAGCATTGTTCATTCATCATTTCCTTCCTCTTTCATTATCTTTCTATCGAAGTTTAGTTACCAAACTTGGGGTTTGACCAAGGAAAACCCCCACACAAACAAAACAATTTTTCCTCTTTGTGTATGTGCAGATTACTGGTGGATGGAGAATTGAAGAGATCTTGAAGGAGCAATTTTGCATTGTTGCATAAGTTGTCATCATTGTTTTCAAACCACGAAAACTAAGCTACCGAATTTATTTTTGACTTTTCAACAGTGAGACATGTGTGAAACAAAAGTAATATCCCACATCAGAGGACTGCCAAAAGTTATTTTGGAAGCCCTAATTGAGACCCATTCGCCAAGGGGTGAACCAGTCCCTTAGCAACCATTAGACCCGTCTCATATCTGATTGTAAACTATCATTTTCATTTTTTTACATTATGAAATTTGCATTTTAGGTATTAGTTCTTGTTCATTTAGTTTGAGCATTTCAAATCATTTTAGTTTGGTTTCAAATCTATCTTATTGTCCTAAGGACTGAGATCCAAGTCTAATTGGCTCACCATTGAGGTTGAAAGTCAATCTTTACACCTTGTAATCTCTTTCCTAATGAAATCCCTAGGGAAAGACACTTAATGAGATTCTTAAAGTTTTATAAACACCACATAATTATAAAACATGTGGGGATCCCCTTTCCCCACATTTTACCCACTTGCACACATGTAAATCAATACTTCTTCAACAATGGTCCAAATGTGGCATAAAACATATAGGCCATGAAAGTATGAAAAATCAACCAAATTCCATGATCACAAGTGGAAGATACAAGCCTTATGACTGATCTAGACAAACTTCCACATTAAAGAAACTACAAAGTCCAATTCAAGAGAATGAAATGATATCATGATAAGAGGCATCAATATATGGAAAAATATTATAAAATTCCATGTTAGCAATTGCATCAACCAACAATAATTTTTTCGATGGAAGTGGTGGTAGCTGCCCAAAAGAAGACCATTTCATCTATGCAGAAAAAATTAAACAAATGAACATGACACAAGAGAAGGGATCCCAAAGCCATGTCAAGAAAAATGGCATTACCAAAATTTCCATCTCCCAAATTTATGAGACTTCATCACATCAAAAAGATTACTCCCAAGTACCAAAATACAATCTCATGCAAGACATTTGACAAGAATGAAGGTATGTGCTTACTCAACTTTAAATCAATACTTCTTCAACAATGAACCACATGTGGAATAATATGTAGAGGCCACTAAAGAAGAAATATGACATATCAACCAAATTTCATGAACATAAGTGAAAGATTCAAACCTTATGACCATTCTAGACAAATTCCCACAATAAAGCAACTATAGATATCAACAAGGTTAGATAATAACAATGAACAAATATCTAGTTACCAACAATGTTTTTTTAACATTCAAGGGTTATTTCATTGAATAAAAGAAGACAAAAAAACATGGTTAGGAATCATGTGATATTTGATCACTTTATACATAAAAAAGATGTATAATTTTAACAAATTTTATTAAACATTTTTTCTTTCACAAGATTTTTACTGCAAGGATTAAAGGTTTTCAAATAAAGACACAACTAAAGTTTGGTACAAAGTTATTAGAAGAAAGGTTTCCAAATTTGAATTTTCATCAAAGTTTCCCCATGATCAAAATAGAGGAAAAGCTTCATCAAAACCATCATTCAAAGGAACCTATCAAGATTCATGATTCTTGGGCCAAGGTATATAACCCACACTTTTTGTTAATTGTCTTTAATTTTAGCCCAATGTGCTAATTGAAGTGACTATATTTTTTTAAAATATATTTCTTATCACACAAGAAATGGTAGTTCTAGTGTTAGTTTGTAATAAAATTTATCAATAGTTTAACTAAAGAATACCTAAGTTCAAATTTAATGTTAATGGATAAAAGTTTGTAATAAAATTTGCATTGCATGCAAGCAATCTATTCTTAGATTATAAGTTGTAGTTAGATTTTTGATTTATTTATTTTGCATAGTTTTGTAAAACCTTATATAAAAGTATTCTTGGTACTTAGTTAAACTTTTAGTATTATTATTGGTTTAAAATTCACTATTCATTCAACAGAAGTTAGTGTATGACCTGGAAAATGGTAGTGAACTCGAATAAAAAACAATAAATAAGATAATTCACAATCAAATTCAAGGAAAGATCACACCAATGAAGCATAAAGGAAAACACATGAAATAGATACTGCAAACTTGTGTGACTCCTTTGTTCACTCCATCATTTTCCTCTTTGCACTTTGGTGAAAAGTGTAGTGATAATTGCTCTCATATTTTTAGCACAAGAACTTTGATATTGATGTAGAGTAGGGTGGAGGTTTTCTATTCAATCACAATTGAACAAACTTTGCAACTTTGTTTCCCTAACTTGGACCTTTTCTCACAAATCCTTCAATCTTCCTTGTAGTATTTGGAACAAGGTTTCCCCATCATAACTCTCAGAAAATTCCTCAAACCCAAAATTGGTTCACCATTTAGAATACCCTTTATTCTCTTTTGAAACATATCAAATTTGTGGATATGTTTGTTTTGTAACAACACCCTCTAATTTTGACTACTACGCAACAACTAGGCCTAATTAGGCTTGTCTTCCAAAGCAACTACAAGATTTACTATCTCCAAATCACAAAACTTCACTCCAAGGATTTCCTCAAGTCACATAGGGTCTAAATATGCATCTTTTATCAACTGAAATCATCTCCCAATCTTCTATCTACAAAACCTTATATCTACCTATCCTTCTAAGCTTAATACATAGAGATATTAGGCTAGGGATTGATCAAATTCGGCCTTAACTCCATCCCCTACTCCTACAAACCCTACCAACATTAAAAACCTCCTAACTACTTCCATTCCACCGATTCTCAAAATTTTCTACTGGTGGAATGGTTCCCTACTTCATGTTTTTACTCTCAAACCCTCAAAACTAGGGTTTTCAAGCTGCTTTCAGTAAATTGCTTCAAACTCACTCCTATCTCAATGAAAAATGATGAAACCAAAACCAAAAGGCAACTAATTCATCCCTTCAACAATTATAATGCAAATTATATCATTAGTAGACAGTACAGAGCCGTAAAACCTACTATAGCAACAAAAACACAATATAAAACACATAAAACAGAGTTGTTTTATTACTTGATCACCAAAAATGTCTCCAGAAAAATGCCTCGAACATCCAAGGAATATTTAAAATCTTACAACCAAAATCCAATGGTTCAAACTACTTTTCAAACAACTTGACCGTTCAACTTTCAATACAAACCAAAAATGCAAAGTTGCTCTGCAACTTTTGCAACATTTGCAAAAACTTGACAACTTTATCTAAAACTGACCTCATATGACTAAAAACATTAGACATGGTCTAAATAGACCTTATTACATCAAAAATGACTCAACGTCATGAAAAAATCACATTAGACCCCTATTTACAATAAGACCCAGGTGCCCCTGCACCAGATATAATACGAGTATAGATTTATTGTCAGAATGAGAGAGAGATAATTGATGAATGATAGTTTTTTTTATAGTTTTCTTGATATTGATCAATGATTGAGATCTGATGAGAAATTGAGTGGATCAATGGATGAAAATCCATGAGAGGAATTGATGGATAGTTAATTGACTACACGATTTCAGTGAACTAGGTGCATGGATTAATTAAGAGGATTTGATTGATCAGAGAAGTGTGAGTGACTATGAGTCAAATGGATAGGTTAGATAGAAGATTGATTAAGATTAATAAGTGATTTGAAAGTGAGTGGGAGTTGACTGGTGAGGTCGAAATGCATGAGTAATTAATAAATGATTTCATTAATTAATTATTAATTGCATGTGCAAAGATGAAAATAAATAAGTAAATAAATAAATAAATTTTAGAAGAGGATAATGTTGAGAGGAATAATTGGATAAGTTAAATAATTAAAAACAATGATTTAATTTGAGAAGTGGGAAATGGGAATGAATTAATTAAATAATAATGAATTATTTAATTAATCTATGAAAGAGAATCAATTAAATAATGTCAATTATTTAATCAATATAGAGGAAAAGTGATGAAATAGATAATTTAACTAAATAATAAAATTATTTAATTAAATGTAGAAGATGGGTTAATGATACCTAATGATGGAAAATGATGACATTGGAAGAAATATGTTAATCAGATTTAGGTGTCTATAGTTAGTATGCTTATTTTTCTTCTAAATTGTTGTTGAAGTGTTATGTCTTATGTGTTATTTATATTTTTATGGGTTAAATATCATTTAAAAATTACTCAAAACTTTGAATTACAATTCATTAAGTTTGTAGTTGTTACTTTGAATGCAATCACTTTATTTGACTCATAAAATTAATTTTCTTTATATGTGTTCATGAAGTAAATTAAACCCAGTAACTTTATATTGCATTCTCCTCTTCTAATTTATCTAGTCATGTATATTGTTTGATCTATTCAATTCTTAAGTGTGCTTGCACTATATAGTCTTTGTTTTTAGCTATACAACATGTGTGGGGGTGTGGGTGTGTGTGCATGGGTGCGTGTGTGGGTGTGTTCTAAATTGTTTAAATCTTAAATTTTATAGTTTATCTTGAGGGTTAGTACTCTAAATTTATATACTTTATTTTCCCTTTTTATTTTAAAATTTCAATTTAAACTCTATATGCTACTATGATTTTGATGGACAATGGAAAAGATTCCCTTCACTTCACATGACCCTACCCTTGTGTTAATATCAAACTAGGAATGTAAAGGCCATCATATATGTAAATCTTTAGCAAAGAATAAGTTTAAGAGAAACAAAGTCTAAAAGTATCTCAAAGAATGGATCAAGGGAAATAAAACTCAAAAATAGGCTAATCATAAAAGCTTCAATCAAACCTTTAGGCATTAATATTCTCTATAATAAAAGAAACTTTCTCAGGAAATTGATTTGACATGTTATGGGGGAAGACCAAAAATATAAAATAGTAATGTTTGTACTTAATATATTCTTGTAATGTGAACAATGCATTCCAATGAGCATCTTGTGAATTGTTTTCATATTGAATATATGCAATGTTTCTATCGAATGTCATATCAATATAGGAAAACTCTTAAACAAATGAAATCACTATTAAATTCTAGAGTGTTCTACACAAGGAATGATGACTTCTATAAAAAACATTTAATTGACGAATTTAAATCGTTGTTCTTTGTCTCAGGGTTAATTCTACTATTGTTGAGAACTTGTTGAAGATGATTTAGCATTGTTGTCATTGCGGCCAAAACCTTGGATCTGGAAGGATGTGCTTCGGATGATGAACATACTTAATCTATCCAATCATACGTTATGATGTTATGCAGTGTGGATATTATCCTTGATCCGGATAATGAAGTCTAATCTTTTGATGTTGGTTGTTGTGCTCAAAGCTCACTCTGAGTAACCTTTCTATTTGGAACTTCATGTAGCATGTTGCAAGTTTTTGTATGTAAAAATTTTAGTTCTCCGGTTGACACTGAAATTGATGATAATCAAGATTTGGTCTTGGTTGTGGCATTCTCATCGGCTCTGGAATATATTTCATGTAATTCAAAGTTTGCTATCTTTTGGCAATTATGGTATCTTATGTATGACCTATTTTTGGTCCCTTGGTAATGTGGTAAGATCTTTATGTGCGACCTATCTTTTGGGTTTGGTGTCAATGTGCAAGGTCTTATTGAATATTTCAAGGTTGTTCTTCATGTCAACATGCTTTGTAGTGATCTAAGTTCAAATGGTGTTTGGCTGACTTAGAAGACTATGAAGATATTGTGTGTGGCCGACTTATTTTGTTCTACAAGTATACATATATATATATATA